>PYXC01002747.1:20000-40000 GCA_015244755.2 Tenualosa ilisha | reverse complement strand
TTGACCTGTCACGTAACTCCATCACTGACATCCCCAAAGAGATTGGTTAGTGTTCCGCTTAAGTGTGTGTGTATGTGTGTGGATCAGCTAAAGTGTCTGAGGGAGCTATTGGTCAGCCTTGTGATGTGTGTGTGCAGGTCAGCTGACACGTATGAAGGAGCTACTGGTCAGTCTCGTGCTGTGTGTGTGTGTGTGTGTGTGTGTGTGTGTGTAGGTCAGCTGACACATCTCAAGGAGCTGCTGGTCAGTCTTATGCTGTTTGTGTGTGTGTGTGTAGGTCAGCTGACACATCTGAAAGAGGTGCTGGTCAGTCTTATGCTGTGTGTGTGTGTGTGTGTGTGTGTAGGTCAGCTGACACATCTCAAGGAGCTGCTGGTCAGTTTTATGCTGTGTGTGTGTGTGTAGGTCAGCTGACACATCTGAAGGAGGTGCTGGTCAATCTTGTGCTGTTGTGGTGTGTGTGTGTGTGTGTGTGTGTGTGTAGGTCAGCTGACACATCTCAAGGAGCTGCTGGTCAGTCTTATGCTGTTTGTGTGTGTGTGTGTGTAGGTCAGCTGACACATCTGAAAGAGGTGCTGGTCAGTCTTATGCTGTGTGTGTGTGTGTGTGTGTAGGTCAGCTGACACATCTCAAGGAGCTGCTGGTCAGTTTTATGCTGTGTGTGTGTGTGTGTAGGTCAGCTGACACATCTGAAGGAGGTGCTGGTCAATCTTGTGCTGTGTGTGTGTGTGTGTGTGTGTGTGTAGGTCAGCTGACACATCTGAAGGAGGTGCTGGTCAATCTTGTGTTGTGTGTGTGTGTGTGTGTGTGTGTGTGTGTGTGTGTGTGTGTGTGTGTGTGTGTGTGTGTGTGTGTAGTTCAGCTGACACATCTGAAGGAGGTGCTGGTCAATTTTGTGCTCTGTGTGTGTGTGTGTAGGTCAGCTGACACATCTGAAGGAGCTGCTGGTCAATCTTGTGCTGTGTGTGTGTGTGTGTGTGTGTGTGTGTGTGTGTGTGTAGGTCAGCTGACACATCTGAAGGAGCTGCTAATCAGCTATAACCGGCTCAGCAGCGTTCCAGAGCAGCTAGGCCAGTGTGAGAGTCTGGAGAAACTGGAGCTGGCCATGAACAGAGACTTGGACGAGCTGCCAGAACAGGTGCCTACACACACACACACACACAACCACACACAACCACACACACAGGTGTTAACATAATAAACTCAACAACCTCACACACACAACCACACACAGGTATTCACACACAGAACCACCAACACACACACACAGGTGCACAGCACACACACAGAACCACCAACACACACACACAGGTGCACAGCACACACAGAGAACCACTGACACCAAAGCTGACAGCCATTTAACAGGCTGCACAGGAAGTCCTTGTGACTGTTGGGATGGTCATCGTGCAACTAGGGAGTCTACGTGAAAGTCAAGAAAAGTTCATGTTAAAACTCAGAGATCTTACAGTATATCCCTGTCTTAGTGTCTGTTGTCTGATGCTCTTTATGTGTATTTGTATTTATATTGTATCTGCACTAAATGTAGCCTAAGGGCACCAAACGTGGCCTAAGTGCACTAAATGTAGCCCAAGTGCACTAAGTGTAGCCTGTCTCAAATGTCTACTATGTGTCTTCATGTGGCATCACTTGACTCCATGGAGAAACATTGTTTCGTCTCACTATGGCAGTGGATATGGCTGAAATGACAATAAAACCCATTTGACTTGGTGTTTCACATTGAAGACTGCTCTGAACATCAGCAATGAGAAGAATACCTCAATCTGATTGGCTAGTAATGGGCTGAGTCCAGTTTGATTGGCTGCTTTTATGCCATATGTATGACTCTTGACTTAGTTGGATTGTTCAGCACTTTAGTCAACTGCTGTTGTTTTGAAAGGGCTTTGTAATAAACCTAAACCTGAACCTGATTGGCTAGTAATGGGTTGTGTCCACTGATGCACCTGTAGCTTAGCAATCTGAAGAGGCTGTATCACCTGGACCTATCCATGAACCAGTTCACAGAGATCCCAGAGTGTGTGGTCAGTCTGCCGGCCCTCGAGTGGCTGGACATGGGAGGCAACCAGCTACAGAGCCTCCCTGAAGACATACACAGGTAAACACACACACACACACACACACACCAACCAGCTCTCGAGCCTGCCTGAAGACATCACAGGTAGACAGGTAGACACACACTCACACACAAACCAGCTCCAGAGCCTCCCTGAAGACATACACATGTAGACAGGTAGACACACACACACACAAACACACACACACCAACCACCTCTAGAGCTGGGAGAACAAAGGGTTAAATTGTGTTGGACTCATTTAAACACACAGCGCTAATGTGATCGCTATTGCTGTGCAGTGGTTGCTAATGTGATCGGTTTTGCCTTTTCCTGCTTACATCCACCAGGCTTGTCAGATGCCCAACAACGCTTGTCAGAACTCCAACAACTATGTGCGCAAAGACGCTCCAGCAGCAGCACTGCACAAAGAATAGCTTCACCTTGTTTGCAAGCAAAAAGTTTCCCAAGTGAATTACCAGTAACCTGCTCCTAAACTCACTTTACAGCTTAGCATAACACGTCAACACGTTTTGGCCACGATGGAGATGATATATCAGCAAACGAGCACAGGACAGTTTTTAACCACCCAGTACGTATGGATTTAGCAATCTGCTAAAATGACAACTGATATTTTAGCAGCAAGCTAACTTTGACCTGTCATCAGTCTGGTAGTAGCATTACGGTCGCTATATCAAATTAAATGTTGAGTTTTAGTTAAAGACCTAATATCTGCTACTCTGTAACACAGTAACATGGTAGAGAATGATAGACACTCACATAACAGCCCACAAATATGTAGTCACTGCTGAGTGAATGGTAATGATATGAGTAATGATATAAGTTTATTTGAGCCACAGCCCACCCATAATATTTAATGATAAATTGAAATAAAAGGGGTTGGTTGGTCCCCACCAGTGCTGATACTAAATCTACGCCCTTGACACAGGCATAACACACACATCAACCAACCAGCTCTAGAGCCCCCCTGAAGACACACACAGATACACACACACACACACACACACCTATCAGGCACACACAACACCAACCAATTCTAGAGGCTGCCTGATGACATACATAGGTACTCGCACACACAGAGCTCCAGAGCTTTCCTGAGGACACACACACACACACAGACAGAAAAATCACCTCATACCCAGACCATCATACCTTTACTGGTGGTGAAATGTGTTGTGCTTATGGCACTCTGCGCTTTTTCAAGCACATATGTACACACCAACGGAAAAATGAGATCGATCTTGGCTCTTGGCTGCACTGTGGTGTTGTGTGTGTGTATGTGTGATCGTGATCCCTACTGATGTGGTCATCTCTATAGGATGGAGAAGCTGCACACCCTGTGGCTCCAGCGGAATGAGCTGGAGCATCTCCCTGACAACATCAGCCGCATGCACAGCCTGGACACCCTGGTCCTCAGCAGCAACCGTCTCAAAGACATCCCCAGCCTCATGGAGGGCATGGCCAACCTCAGGTGAGACACTCAGGTGACACGTCCCCAGCCTCATGGAGGGCATGGACAACCTCAGGTGAGACACTCAGGTAATGCACAGGTAACACGTCCCCAGCCTCATGGAGGGCATGGCCAACCTCAGGTGAGACACTCAGGTGACACGTCCCCAGCCTCATGGAGGGCATGGCCAACCTCAGGTGAGACACTCAGGTGACACGTCCCCAGCCTCATGGAGGCCATGGCCAACCTCAGGTGAGACACTCAGGTGACACGTCTCCAGCCTCATGGAGGGCATGGCCAACCTCAGGTGAGACACTCAGGTGACACGTCCCCAGCCTCATGGAGGGCATGGCCAACCTCAGGTGAGACACTCAGGTGACACGTCTCCAGCCTCAAATAAGGTGACGCAGGTTTAGAGAGGTAAGAAGAATGGGATAAAAAAACAGTTAAACAATCAGATTAAAGAAAATATTTGGAATAAAACCTCTAAAACAGATATTCCTGCGGCAGGTTTGTGAACTTCCGAGACAACCCTCTGACGTGGGATGTGTCGCTTCCCGAATGCCCGGCTGAGGTTCCGGAGGAAGAGGACGACAGGGAGATGTTTGGACGAGACTTCATGCACCTATACATCAGTGAATCACGCAAACGAGGTCTCGCCGCGCTCAACATGCACTATGCACTCAGTTGAGAGACTATACACACACACAATCGAGGTCTCGCCACACTAAACATGAACTACGCACTCAGATGAGAGACTATACACACACACAATCGAGGTCTCGCCACACTAAACATGAACTACGCACTCAGATGAGAGACTATACACACACACAATCGAGGTCTCGCCACACTCAACATGAACTACACACACACAATCGAGGTCTCGCCACACTCAACATGCACTATGCACTCAGATGAGAGACTATACACACACACACACACACACACAATCGAGGTCTCGCCACATTCAACATGCACTATGCACTCAGATGAGAGACTATACACACACACACACACACACACACACACAATCGAGGTCTTGCCACACTCAACATGCACTACGCACTCAGATGAGAGACCCCTCCCCCCCACACACACACAATTCTGAGAGACTGCAGAAACCAATTACTGTGAAAAAAAAATCTTTTATTTTACTATGTTTATGCATGTGTGTTTACTAAATGACATGTTGAAGTGTGTGTGCTGAACAGTTCTGTGATCTGTTAAAGTGTGTATGACATGTTGAAGTGTGTGTGCTGAACAGTTCTGTGATCTGTTAAAGTGTGTATGACATGTTGAAGTGTGTGTGCTGAACAGTTCTGTGATCTGTTAAAGTGTGTATGACATGTTGAAGTGTGTGTGCTGAACAGTCGTGTGTTGTGTGTGTTGCAGCATCCCAGGCCATGTTTACGTCAGTGCTGAATGTGACACTGGACGGTGTGTGTGAGACACCGCCGCTCCCCTGACTGTCCTCCATGTTGGCCTCTGCACTTCCTGCTTCTTGTCAGACAGCCATGTCCTCGTCTTGCACTTCCTGCTTCCTGTCAGGCAGCCATGTCCTTGCCCTGTCTGGACTGGTGTCTGTTTTATGTTTTATGTCTTTGTTGACTTGTCATATGTTGACGTTCGTTAAAAAAAAAGTGTGTGTCTGTGGACATCCTACCAGGAGAGTGTGTATTGAAAGTGTGTATAGTTGTCTGTGTGCTAAATGTTTGCTAAACAACTGTTTGTTGTCTATTATGACACGTCAGTGGCAACGCCTCCAAGTCTTTTCTGATAACGTTGTAGTCACACTTCAAACAACAAGAAGGATGGCAGACAGTCTGTGAGTCCTGCGAAACACCCCATCACCAGTAGAAGAATGAGACCAACAACGTCACTCTGCATTGACACTGTGTTCACTGATCACGATGTCAGCCTGTGCAGTGATCCTCTGTCTGGATGGTGCCCTCGTGTGGCTGAGGCGTGGAACAGCAGTGAGCAGTACGTTCTCCAGGGAGACATCCGGGGTTGTGTAGTAACTCAGACTAGCCTCCAGACCGCGCTGTCTCAGGTAGTGGACTCTGCCCAGGTCAATCAGCAGCTTACACAGACGACCTACCTGCTCACGCTCCTCCACACACATGCTGCCACATGGAACACACACACACACACACATTAGTGTCATGTCAGAGCGCTCCCATGTTAACAACAAGAACAATTTGCTGCTGTTGTGAACTTGGAGCTTGGACTGTCTGGCTTGTAGCCATGTGAGCACCTTCTGAGCTACCTTACAACATCCAGTCATAAATATATGTTCCACTCTGGTCTTTTAGAAAATGTAAAACCTACAGGATATTTTCTAGAAAATACTGGAATCCTAGGAAAAACGGCAGTGGGTTGACCCCAAGTACCCTAGAGATGGAACTACTGAAGTGAGCGTCAGGTGCTCTGCTCACCTGTTCAGGTGCTATGTGTGGCTTGCGTGTGTGCTCACCTGTCCAGGCTGTCTAGTCCACTCTCTTGCCCTCCATCGTGTTCCTCCTCCTCTTCCTCAGCTGCATCAGGGCCAGTGGTGCCCTCTCTGGCGCCCCCCGTGGTGCCCCCTGTGGTGACCTCTCTGGCGCCCCCCGTGGTGCCCTCTCCGCGGCCGCCAGCTCTGCTCATGCCACAGGTGGCCCAACTGGACATGCGCTGGAAGGCGGCAAACTCGGCCGCCCCGAGGCCGCGCTCCTCAAAGAAGTCTCGGCCCACGTAGTGCCTCCAGACGCAGCGGTGGTGGCAGCACAGGGCGATGACCACCCCACACACTTGCGGCTGCCGCCCCTCCCCGTCATGACACGCCTCTACCCCTCCTGCCCTCCCACGCTTACTGGGCGGCTCGGCGCCATCAGCGTCATCAACGTCGCCCTGATCACATCTCTCCAGCAGACACCGCAGAGCCAGGTCTGAGGAGGAGGAGTGAAAGAGATAACAGCCCAACACACACACACACACACACACACACACACACACACACACACACACACACACACACACGTGTTTCTGCTTTATCCCACATCAACACTAGGATAGCTGCAATACCACAGCTGCAATGGGCTGGGCATTCGAAGTGTGTTGTTTTTATTTACTCACAGAAACACACACACACATCTCTGCTTTATTCTTTATTCTATTTATCATTACTAGGCCTGCGCTGGGTGGACAGTGTGTGTGTGTGTGTGTAATTTTATTTACCTGTCGCCGCCCCACAAAGGTGTTTGCCCACACCCACCACAGGAAGAGCTTTTTCTTGGAGAAGGGACACTTTACCTGCACTCACACACACACAGACACACACAAGTTTCTGCACCTGCTGTTGCTCTTGTATGGGATAGATGAATGACTGTTTTCTAAATAAACTCAAGCATAATGTTGTGGTAATGTTGTTGTAATGTCGTTAGGTGTGTTCCCTTACTCAAGTCAAGGTGCTGAATATCCACCTGCAGTCTTTCAAATGTGGAGGTGGAGCTCCTGTTTTTGCCGTCTACCTTTATTGTCAAAGAGAAAAACACTTCTGGTGCGTTCAAGAGCTCTGGGAGTACTGGGGAAAAACACCACCTTCATCCTTACTCTCCCATTTCCCACACCCCTATCACAATATAGGCAATGTACACATACACACACACACACACACATACAGACACAGACAAAGCGGTCACAGGTTGGGCAGACACAGGGAGCTGCAGCATGCAGACACACATACACAGACACACACACACCTTAAAGCGCGTGGTGGATCTCTCCACCAGCACGAAGTGGACGTCCTGAGCTTCCTGTAAGGCGACGTGGACCCAGTGGGACAGTTTCCCTTTGCCCGCCCCGAACTCCACCACACATCGGCGGGGACCCAGCAGCTGCAGTGCCTCCATGTTACCCAGAATAGACGCCTGGTTAAGCAACAGTGGGGTCAGATTCACAGGGATGGCTCACTGCTCATGACAGAGTTGTGAAGGTGCAGGGAGGACAAACATTCTCATCAAACACAAATCAAAGAGTCCAAAGAGCACCTGCTGCTTCAAGTGTTTGCAAGCGAAGCCTCCGTTCTTGGGGTCGTTCAAAGGCTTGTCAAGAGCAGAGTGGGACAGGATGCTCTCCTTGTGTTTCACACCGAGTCCTAAGAACAGAGAACAGTAGAGGTCAGTATAGGACAACTCCATGCACGCATGATCATGACATTATCATAACAGCATCAGAATAGCACCAGAACAGCACCTTTCAGAGCGTTTTGAAGTTTTTGAATCAGAAGTTCCTGTTCCTTCTGGGAGCGCTCAGCCAGCGACACCTAGACAGACATCCATCAGAATCCACCCTCACCATTACAAAACACACAGGCATTTTATTTGTCAGTACAAACACGACTTAAACTACCTCATCTGACATGATGTCACAAACTGGGCCAGCGTTTATGTCTTTCACATAGTAAACCTGCAGAAAAGAAAGAAAAAAAAAGTTGAGTCATGGGACAACAAATAATCTGAAGTCTGATATGGTTTTTTGAAGAGCTCTCTGAAACAGATGGGGCGAATTCAAAAGAGCTACCACGTGAAGGGTTCTCTGAAGCAGATTTGATGAATTCACTAGAACTCACAGGTCTGGGTTTCTCTTTTGAGTTGCACTTCTTCAAATGCTTTGCCAGGCCGTCCTCATAGACTGTGCTGTTGGAGGAAGAAGACATGTCTATGGGCAACAGGCTACATGATCACACAGACAGTATCGGCCCTGGAGTGTGGACACAGAAAACAGAAGAACTGTACATAACAATGCTTACTGTTTAGGGTCCAGAGGGCATGGTATTCTCTTCCTGTCGCTTTCTTTGTCCTAAAGAGAGAGTACAGCTGTCAAGTATAGCTGGCTAACTGTACTTCACACTATTCATTCTCTTACTGGCTATTGTCACGAAAGAAATGGGAAACTTACGGCAGCAGCATGTTCGCCACAATATGCTTTACCACTCCCGACAACCATTTTACAGTATCTTTTCTTCTTCTCCACGAAAAAGGCACATTTGCCCGGCAGAGGGGCAGACACACCATCAGCCACCACAGCAGTCTCCATTTTGCCGTCGCTAAAATTTTACGTCATGCATTGAAAACTAATCAGCGCGCGCGGCGTTCTGTAGCTGCTGGTTGTCAGCGGCAACAGATAGAACAAACAAGTGACTCAGAGAGGACAAACTAACCACACCGGTATGCTCCCGTATACTCAAGAAATTGGCCGTAGCGAAATAGTAACTTTACAAACGTTTATATTTTCAGATTGTAAGTAAATTGGTCATGCAATTACTTCGAATTTTCAGAGAATGTTTGTGAGTGACGTCATCTACGCAACTTCCGGCTTTTAACTTTCGCCCACAACGGCCATTCGCGGTACAGAGGCGCCAAACTCGAATTTTTTCAGAGGTTCAGAAAACGAGAGTGTTTATGCGACTTTCTTGCACGCTTTGTGGGAATATGAAACAACAATGACGGAGATACTATTCAACAAGAAGTTACAAGTGCATGTGAAATGTAAAGACAGCGATGACAGGTAACGATTATTTTATTCTGCGCTAGCCTCCTAGCTCGAAGGCTACCAAGCCCATAATACTCAATGAGCTGGCTCATGAAGCTAACGTCCATGGCATCATGGCAGACTTTCTTTAAGTCCATACAGCAGTGGACACCAAAGCATGTATGATAAACTTTTTGACTCCTTATGTTTTTGTTCTTTGTTCTGTCTTTTTTTTTTTTTTTTTTACATTTATAGGCGTTCCACAATCCGAATCAGTGTTGAGCTTCAGTTCACGAGTAGTCCGATTCATAAAAGGGTAAGTAAATCGCTTGCTTCCGAAAATCTCTGTGAAGCATTGCTTTGTGTATTTCGCAGGACAGTATCCAAAATGTGCCTCAATTCTTTGAAAAATGCGATGTCTACTACAGCTAACAACGACGCTAGACCTTGTTGTTAATTTTGATCTTTAAATATGGCGTGTGATTTAGCCTAGCTAACTTTATATTGTTTGTCATCGTTCTGTAGGATCTGGTAGTACGTCTGACGGATGATGCAGACATGTACTTTCTGTACAACCTTACCATATCGGAGGAGGACTTCCAAAGGTACACGAAGTTCATACTGTTTAGTAGACAATGTGTTGCATAACCTTATAGCAGGTGTTGTCCAATGCATGGTAAGATAATCCAAATACCTTTAAAATAAATGGAATCCTCAAACGCATGAATCTTTGTGAGTCTCAACGGGTCGTGTTTGTGCAGTTTGAAAGTCCAGCAGGGCCTGTTGGTGGATTTCGGCTCGTTTCCCCAGAGATTCACGGACTTGCTGGAGCAGTGTCTGATCGAGCAGGACAAGGACAGCCCGAGGTAAAGGCAACTGCCGTAGAAATCCACCTCCTTTCAGAGGCTTTAGGGTGTCTATTTGGTGCATGTAGAGCTGGTTCCTCTGCCTCTTCCTGGGCAGAAACTGTCAGGTCACTCTGGTTCCCTTTGGAGAACTGAACCTATTCCTCTGGTTCTCATCCCTGTAGGTTCTTGCTGCAGCTGTGCTGTTCCTCCTCGTCCTTGGATCATGGTCCAGCGAGCCTCAATGTGGTGGAAACCAACCCTTTCAAGCACCTGACGCACCTGTCCCTCAAGCTGCTCCATGGGACAGATGTGGAGATCAAGAAGTTTCTGGCCTCCTGCCTGGCCATCATGAAGGTCAGATCACACACCTATGCCCCGACCTGGGTGTTCTGCATTGTTACGGTCTGATCACATATCTGTGCACTGACCTGTGCATTCTATTATTGGATGGTTCTCAATATGTGTCCTTGGCCCTGTGCCCCCGGAAGTCATTCAAGGCTTGACGTCATCGAGAACGTCTCATTTGTTTAATTGCTACCAGATGGGGAGAGGAATGAGGACAGGGCAGAAGGTCAGAGAAGCGAGGAAGCACAGGCGCATGCTTTGCAGAGAGATCGTGGATCTTGTTCAGCATGTTGTGTGCAATCATTGCCGTGATTCGAGAGTCAAAAAAGTGAAACTCCCCTCCCAGTCACATCAACATCCAATGAAATGAGTCTGTAGTGATTTGTGAGAAACAAGTTAAATGACTGTTTGGATCAAGGGAAAATCATGTTGTACAATAAACTACTATGCCAGCTTTCACAAGAAAGTAGATTTGTCAACAGGTTACAGCCAAGTTTTATGGGTTAATATTCTCTGCAATGCCTGTGGATATAGGACAGCAGTAAACTCATGTCATCCAGATTTTGATTTAATTGCATTGTATTATGATGCACAGTAATGCTTTGATGGTTGTTATAGCCTATATGTGATGAGGATAGCCTGTATTTGGTCAGTTGTTTAAGAGATGATATCAGTAATCAACGTCTCTTAGTAGTGATGCACTTATTGAGTTGTAAGGTGGTAAGGTCATCTCACACACCTGTGCCCTTACCTGTGTTGTTAAGAGCATGTGTGGGTTAAAGATGCGGAGCAGAATCAGAGGTGAGTTGCGCACGGGCACAGCTGAGAGTCATCACTTGCTGTTTGTTTTGTGTTTGTATCTGAGTCTGATCACACACATGAGGATTTCACCCATTTCCATTCAGCTTAAGGTGGATTCTGTGCTCAGTGTCTTTTTGGAACTTAAGGTGGATTCTGTGCTCAGTGTCTTTTTGGAACTTAAGGTGGATTCTGCGCTCAGTGTCTTTTTGGAACTTAAGGTGGATTCTGTGCTCAGTGTCCTTTTGTAGTGCAGCAGTGTAGTCTAGCATGTCTTTCATGTACATCAATGCTGATGGGATGATTTTTGACACACCCACCAAATGAAAGGAAACAAACAGAAGCCTGTTGCACTATGCTGCAGTCAAACACCTTGTTCAATTAGGAAACAAACAGAAGCCTGTTGCACTATGCTGCAGTCAAAGACCTTGTTCAATTAGGAAACTGTAGCACACTGCAGCAAAATAGTTCATCACCCCTGGTTAAATGTTGAGAGTGTAGCAGCCCTGAGATTGGGTTCATGTTGGGATTGGGTTCCCCCTGTAGGGAAGGGGTGTGTGTATGTGTGTGTGTGTGTGTGTGTGTGTGAGAGAGAGAGAGAGTGTGTTATGTCCTGGTTAAATGTTGAGGGGTGTGTTGACTGTTGACTCTGTTGAGGTTGTTTGTATTCAGGTGGTGTGTGTGTGTGTGTGTTTATTCTCATGATATGTGTGTATTGTGATTGACAGGAGGAGAAGCAGCACTTGGAGCAGAAGCTAAAGAAGACTGAGGAGGATCTGTCTAGACAGCTTAGCTTCACCCAACAGGTCTGTGTTTGTGTGTGTGTGTGTGTGTGTGTGTGTGTGTGTCTGTGTGTGTTATGTAGTGGTATAACTCTGGTCTCTGTTCCTGGTCAGACTCTGGCAGAGAAGAGTAGGGAGCTGGACAAGCTCCGCTCAGAGTGGACATCCCAGACCACCTCACTGTCCAGCAGACACTCGCAGGATCTCACAGCAGAACGGGAGAAGGCTCTGGAGGTGAACACACACACACACACACACACACACACACACACACAAATAGTAGTTCGGTGTATCCTCTCATGTTAAGTAAATTCTCATGGCCATCCTATTGAAAGTCCCATAGACCTGATTTTTTTTTTAAAATCCCACAAGGACATGACATCGAACTTGAAAACCAAAAATATTTTTCATTGTATATATTGGGATGATCTAATAACTGTGAAAGTAGCAGGTGAAAATTTGTTGCCTTTGTAAAAAATCAACGTGCCCATCCAGTCTGCAATCGACTACACGTGATTAGCATGTTCCTTGTTTATCAGCATGATTGGCTGTGGATATAAGGCACACTACCAGTTCTGTCTGTGAGTAGTACATAGAGGTTATAATCCCACCATAAATATCATTACCTTCTTTACAAAAAATGTGCAGTGAGTCTGGCAAATACTGACAAGTGGAGGAGGCACTCAGACTGCGACTCAACATGCATCCCCTGCTTTCAGTGTAGTTCCCTACACCGCATTAGGAAGAAAATCAACACATTTCGACTCCCCATCACAGAGGACCTTGCTGGACGCCGATGCTGGGCCCGACTCCCCTTCCTGAGGCTTTGTGATTGACCCCCCCTCACAATGGCGCTGTCAAATGGACCCTTACTGTTACCCCCATGACCCATCTCACTCCTTTGAGTTTGTCACTATGCCTGGCCGCTGCTACATTGTCCAGCCATAATTCCTGATAACCACCTATAGACTGATTACCATGTAATGTAAAAGTGGGATAATACACTATTATGAACTATTATGAACCTTAGCTAAACCACAGGCAACTTGTAGTCTGTCATGGTTACTACTGATTGTAATTTTCTCCATGACCCCAGAGTCGTGGATCTGCCCAAGGTTTCTTCCTAGATTAACTGAACATAAGGGAGTTTTTCCTTGCCCCTGTTGCTCTTGGGTGCTCCTTCTGTGAAGCGCCATGAGACAATACTATTGTAAAAGGTGCTGTATAAATACAACTGAATTGAAACTGAATTGAATTTCAAATTGGGGAGAAAACTGAAGCATTAAAAGCAGAGTTGGCAGACATGCATATCCTATAGAGGCCACTGCTTTAACTGGAGTGTGAACTGAAATGTCATTTTTTGGAGAGGCTTCATTCCTTCCCATTCATTTCACCAAAGAGCTTGAAACATTGCCAGCAAGGGGCCATGAGGTTACTTTCCCTCCCTAAACAGTAAGTGTGTGTGTGTGTGTGTGTGTTCAGCTGAGACGAGAGCTGGAGGGTTCTCACCAGCGCAGCACTGAGCAGCTCCAGCTCCGCCTGGCAGACATGGAGGCGTCGACGCGCGACCTCACCGACCGCCGCTACCGCAACGAGGCCAACATACGAGACCTCAAGGCCAAACTCAGTGGTTTAGAGGAGGTATGTGTGTGTGTGTGTGTGTGTGTGTGTGTGTGTGTGTGTGTGTGTGTGTGTGTGTGTGTGTGTGTGTGTGTGTGTGTGTGTACACGCATGGACATGCAAAGTGTGAGGGACGGTTTGAAGGTGTTTTAGCTGAGATGGCTGGTGGTGGTTTGTTCTGTTAATTTGTGTGTGTGTTCAATCAGTGTGTGTGGTTGAGGAGGATATTTTTTTGTCATGCCTGCCTGAGTGCGTCGGCTACCTCTGTGTGTGTGTATGGATATTTATTTGTGCTGTGTGTGTGTGTGTGTGTACACACACAGGAGAGCCAGCGGGCGAAGCAGCAGGTGGTGTCTCTGCGTCGGGAGAATGGTACACTGGATCAGGAGTGTCACGATAAGGAGCGGCAGCTCAACCAGCTGGGCACACGTGTGGCTGTACTCGAACAGGAGCTCAGGGACAAGGAGCAGCTACTTGCACACACCAGGGACGTACTGGACGCCACACAGCAACAGAAGGTACATACACACACACACACACACACACACACACACCAGTGGTGTGCTAGACGCCACACAGCAGCAAAAGACACACACAAACACACACACCAGAGAAGTTCTAGATGCCACACAGCAACAGAAGGTACATACACACACACACACACACACACACACACACACACACACACACACACACACCAGTGGTGTGCTAGACGCCACACAGCAGCAAAAGACACACACACACACACACACACACACACCAGAGAAGTTCTAGATGCCACACAGAAACAGAAGGTACATACACACACAGGTTGTGAAAAGTCAGGGACGTTGTCATGCAGGGTCATGGACAGTCTAGCCATGAAGGTGGGTGGGTGGGTGGGACAGGAGGGTCTTCTTGATGGTCTTACTGTTGTCCTTTAAACCGTGTGTGTGTGTGTGTGTGTGTGTGTGTGTGTGTGTGTGTGTGTGTCTCTCGTTATCCTGTTTCCAGACTTCAGTGGAGGGCAGTGCAGAAAGTAAGCAGCTCCAGATTGGAAAGCTGGAGACCACAGTCAAGTCTCTGTCTGAGGAACTCATTAAGGTGAGAACAAGACAACCACAAACTGAGCATATAGTCAGCGTGTGAGTGTGTGTGTGTGTGTGAGTGAGAGAAACTCTGCTCTGTGTGTGTGCAGGTCATCATCACACACATCATCATGTCTGCATCATCAAGGGATGCCAGGCAACAGTTGATGCTCTTTTTAGGTTAATTTCCCAGATTTGTTTTTACTTTGATGGTTAACTGGCGCGTTACGGGGCTGAGCGGAGGCGCGTTACGGGGCTGAGCGGAGGCTCTCTCCGCATTGTGATGTCAGTGCTTCTATGAAACGAAACTGAATAACAGTGAAATGATTAAATGATTAGTGATGGATTAATGATTAATGATTAACTTGTCAGTCAGCAGTAACTCTAGGAAATGGTCATCGCTGGTTCCTATCTTTCGGTTTGCAAACAAATCCACACGTACTGGTAAGAATGTACAGGCTGACTGTAAGACGAGACGGTATTCCTTTAAGAAACTGCAGGGTGATGTGAATGCTATGGTGTGTGTGTGTGTGTGTGTGTGTGTGTGTGTGTGTGTGTGTGTGTGTGTGTGTGTGTGTGTGTGTGTGTGTGTGTGTGTAGGCGAACAGCATCATTAAGAAGCTCCAGGGAGATGTGAAGGCTCTGCTGGGGAAGATGAAGGTGAAGAATGCGGTGACGGTGTCTCAGGAGAAACTTGTCCAGGAGACGACAGATAAACTCCAGCAGACACAAATACAGCTGCAGCACACACAAGCACAGCTCAAACAACGAGACGAGGAGGTAGGTGTGTGTGTGTGTGCGTGTGCGTGTGCGCGTGCGCGTGTGTGTGTGTGTGCGCGTGCGTGCGTGTGTGTGTGCGTGCGAGAAAGTCCTTTGGCCCGGTTTCCTGCATGACACTTTGCCCTGTCTGTGGGTCTTTGTGCAGAGTGAGGTTCAGGGGCCTATGCTGTGTAGTGAGCTTACTGGTTAACCTGGGTACCTTTGGGAGTGTCCAGTGATCTTCAAAAGAACACTGCACTAAGCCTCTGGCGTCGCTGAAGTGACATGTTGTTTGGAGAACAGCCGTTATCTGTGTTAGCTAGTAGGGGTGTCACGGTTCAGGAGAAAAAATCCGAACTGTTTGGTTGGCTTGTCACAGTTCGGAGCGTGTGTGCGTTGCACGTTTTGACAGTTCATTGCATGTGCAGGCAGGCTGATTTGGAGCCAAAGACCTGCAGCCGTACAGCGTGACTGAGGGTGAAGGATTTCATCAGCTGATGAAAGTACTCGAGCCGCAGCATAATATTCCAAAATGTGATTCCAAAACTGTATGATGAGACACGAGGAGAAATTGTCAATTAACTGTCACAGTTTAACAATTAACACAGTTCATGTGCCTCCTGTATGGACGGACCTCCAGGGCCCCTGAAGGTCTCCTCACAGTGACCGCTCACTATACTAACTAAAATTATTTTTATACTTTTTTAATACTGTCTCCTAAATTGTGGATAATTAAACTGTATGTCCTATGCTGAAGTATATTTCTGTGTGTTCTGAGTGTTAAAGATTAAAAGAAAAAAGTAACAAGAACCACACAGAACCGGAAACCGTGACCCTTAAACTGTGATACAAACCACTAGTATCCTCGCTTTGTGGTATACCACTGTGTGTAGCGGGAGGGTGAGGTAGCTCCCCATGTGTGTAGGGTGAGGTATCTCTCAGGTGTGTAGGGTGAGGGTGAGGTATCTCTCTCAGGTGTGTAGGGTGAGGTATCTCTCTCAGGTGTGTAGGGTGAGGTATCTCTCTCAGGTGTGTAGGGTGAGGTATCTCTCAGGTGTGTGGGGTGAGGGTGAGGTATCTCTCTCAGGTGTGTAGGGTGAGGTATCTCTCAGGTGTGTAGGGTGAGGTATCTCTCTCAGGTGTGTAGGGTGAGGGTGAGGTATCTCTCTCAGGTGTGTAGGGTGAGGTATCTCTCTCAGGTGTGTAGGGTGAGGTATCTCTCTCAGGTGTGTAGGGTGAGGGTGAGGTATCTCTCTCAGGTGTGTAGGGTAAGGGTGAGGTATCTCTCTCAGGTGTGTAGGGTGAGGTATCTCTCTCAGGTGTGTAGGGTGAGGTATCTCTCAGGTGTGTAGGGTGAGGGTGAGGTATCTCTCTCAGGTGTGTAGGGTGAGGTATCTCTCAGGTGTGTAGGGTGAGGTATCTCTCAAGTGTGTAGGGTGAGGTATCTCTCTCAGGTGTGTAGGGTGAGGTATCTCTCTCAGGTGTGTAGGGTGAGGGTGAGGTATCTCTCAGGTGTGTAGGGTGAGGTATCTCTCTCAGGTGTGTAGGGTGAGGGTGAGGTCTCTCTCAGGTGTGTAGGGTGAGGGTGGGTATCTCTCTCAGGTGTGTAGGGTGAGGTATCTCTCTCAGGTGTGTAGGGTGAGGGTGAGGTATCTCTCTCAGGTGTGTTGGGTGAGGGTGAGGTATCTCTCTCAGGTGTGTAGGGTGAGGTATCTCTCTCAGGTGTGTAGGGTGAGGGTGAGGTATCTCTCAGGTGTGTAGGGTGAGGTATCTCTCAGGTGTGTAGGGTGAGGGTGACGTATCTCTCAGGTGTGTAGGGTGGGTGAGGTATCTCTCAGGTGTGTAGGGTGAGGTATCTCTCAGGTGGTAGGTATCTCTCAGGTGTGTAGGGTGAGGTATCTCTCAGGTGTGTAGGGTGAGGTATCTCTCCAGGTGTGTAGGGTGAGGTATCTCTCTCAGGTGTGTAGGGTGAGGTATCTCTCTCAGGTGTGTAGGGTGAGGGTGAGGTATCTCTCATGTGTGTAGGGTGAGGGTGAGGTATCTCTCAGGTGTGTAGGGTGAGGTATCTCTCTCAGGTGTGTAGGGTGAGGTATCTCTCAGGTGTGTAGGGTGAGAGTGAGGTATCTCTTCAGGTGTTGGGTGAGGGTGAGGTATCTCTCTCAGGTGTGTAGGTGAGGTATCTCTCAGGTGTGTAGGGTGAGGGTGAGGTATCTCTCAGGTGTGTAGGGTGAGGTATCTCTCAGGTGTGTAGGGTGAGGGTGAGGTATCTCTCAGGTGTGTAGGGTGAGGGTGAGGTATCTCTCAGGTGTGTAGGGTGAGGTATCTCTCAGGTGTGTAGGGTGAGGGTGAGGTATCTCTCAGGTGTGTAGGGTGAGGGTGAGGTATCTCTCAGGTGTGTAGGGTGAGGTATCTCTCAGGTGTGTAGGGTGAGGGTGAGGTATCTCTCAGGTGTGTAGGGTGAGGTATCTCTCTCAGGTGTGTAGGGTGAGGTATCTCTCCAGGTGTGTAGGGTGAGGGTGAGGTATCTCTCTCAAGTGTCGGGGCCTGAATTACATTTTTCAGAGTCAAGGAATGGCAAAGACTCTGGGAATTCCTCATAGGTACTGGACTAGTGGGATTTGGAAAAATTATGCCCAATGCCGCACCCGGGCTCACGACCTGGGTGCGTAGGGTGAGGGTGAGGTATCTGTCTTAGCTGTATAGGGTGTGGGTGAGGGTTAGTTCTTTCAGGAGTGTAGGGTGAATGTAACGTGTGTGTGTGTGTGTGTGTGTGTGTGTGTGTGTGTGTGTGTGTGTGTGTCCTCAGGTGTGTAAGCTGAAAGAGCAGTTGGAGGCGACGGTGCAGAAATTGGATGAGAGTCGAGAGGTGCTGAAGACCAATGAAAATGGTAACCCCGCCTCTCCTTCCCTGCGTGCGTGCGTGCGTGTGTGTGTGTGTGTGTGTGTGTGTGTGTGGTCCTGATACTCTGAATCTGCTCCTCTCTCAGTAATCACGTGGCTCAACAAGCAGCTGAATGAGAACCAGTCGTCACGGAAACCAGAGAGTGTGGGCGTGTTTGAATCGCCACCAGCCCACTCCACGGGGGTGGGGCTGTGGATGGGCGGAGCCTCCAGTAATCTGGTAGATATGAGTCGGCGTTTACGTGTGTGTGTGTTTGAACTGTGTCAAATTGCGAGTTGAAAAATCATTCAATCAGTCGGTGATTTGCTGATTTGTTGTTTGTGTGCAAAGTGATGTTTGTTTCCCATGATCATGAGCGCTGTGCCACGTTCCTCCCGTCAGCTTGACAGCAGGAGCTTCGTCCCTGCGGCTCCTGGCCACCCCACTGGCCACCCCACTGGCTCCCCCTCCACACCCCCGTCTGCCCTGGGCTACCCCGTCACCTCCACACTAAACTCCAAACACTTCCTCCCCCTGGCCTCCACAAACGCAGGAGCACGACCGCTCTTTGGCCTCCACAACCAGGCCTCTGGACCCAAGGCACGCTACACTCCTCTTTCTCTTTCTTTTCTCTCCTCTCCCTCCCCCCTCTCTCTTTTCTCTTTCTCCTCCCTTTCTTCTCTCCTTCTCTCCCTTCCTCTTCACTTTTTTCTTTTCCTCTCTTCAACCACTGAATTTTTTTCTGCCCTCAGAATAACCGTATTTCATTTGTGTGTGTGTGTGTAGGTCCAGTTTAACCCCATGAGTGCCAAGCCTGCTCTGTCTCCTGTGGAGAGAAGGGATGGAAGCCCTCCTGTTACACGTTTGCCTCTCTCCAACAAAGAGAAGTTAGTATTTACATTTACATTTACATTGACGCATTTAGCAGACGCTTTTATCCAAAGCGACTTACAACTCATCAACTATCAATTGTTCAGGGCCAGTCTCCCCTAGAGCAACTTAGGGTTAAGTGCCTTGCTCAAGGGCACAACGGTGGCAGCCGGGATTCGAACCCACAACTTTCCAGGCTACTTACACGCTAGCCAGGTTCCTTAACCACTACGCTACCACCACCCCTGGTGTCCCCACCCCTAGTATCACACACACTCACTGTGTGCCTCTCCAACACACACACTCATACACACGTGTGTCTCTCTCTCAAACAATAACTTGCATTGTAACGCGTGTGCGTGTGTGTGTGTGTGTTTGTGTGTAGTAATGATCCTGTAGGTCTTGACTCCAAGTACTTGGAGCGACGTGACGACAGCATCCCCCTCCGTGGGCTTCTGACCAACATGAACAAAGGTAGTAACACACACCCGCACGCAGCTGCCAACGCACACCTGTAGTAGCTAGCACACACCTGCCCGCAGCTGCCAACACACACCTGTAGTAGCTAGCACACACCCGCACGCAGCTGCCAACACACACCTGTAGTAGCTAGCACACACCTGCCCGCAGCTGCCAACACACACCTGTAGTAGCTAGCACACACTCGCACGCAGCTGCCAACACACACCTGTAGTAGCTAGCACACACCTGCCCGCAGCTGCCAACACACACCTGTAGTAGCTAGCACACACCTGCACGCAGCTGCCAACACACACCTGTAGTAGCTAGCACACACCTGCCCGCAGCTGCCAACACACACCTGTAGGAGCTGCGGGGTGTTCCTCGGTGCGGTGATGAGGGTCTGTGTTTATGGTCTCTACAGAAATGCCCAAGTCCAAACTGGGAGGACAGCCGCTCTCCATCGCACCCTCCGCTTATTTCCCAGGGTGACCTGCTGTGACCTCTGGACGACCTT
>PYXC01002747.1:0-15000 GCA_015244755.2 Tenualosa ilisha | reverse complement strand
TAAATAACAAACATGATGGAGATGTTTAGTAACTGGAAATGGTGCTGAGATCTACATCTGAGGCAGAAGAGGGGCACAGACTAGCTTGTCAGCAGACAGTATGGCTGCATTTGTGCATTTTTCAATTGTAGAAGCCATCACCAAAACTCCAAAGTATGCACTGAATTAGGCTGCTGTATTCAGGAAAAGTCTGGTGTCCTGCGTGGCCACAGCGCCAGCACTGGTGATGTCCATAAGAAGCTGGGTGGTGACTGATCGCCGTTTGAGGAAAACATCTCTCATCATCATCTTTCGCACACACAGACTTGTGTAGCCTACACAAGTTGCCTTCTCAAGGTCTGGGAAAGAGAGGCGCTCCACTCAGAGCTCCGGAGGGCCCAGATTGTCACCATATTCAAGAGAGGTGAGAGAGGGAAACTACAGAGGCATCTCACTCCTCACCAACTACAAGAGAAAAGCTGTGAACAAGGGCTGCCTCTGTCTGTACACGGCCTTCATAGATCTGACCTAGGCCTTTGACTCTGTCGACCATCTATGAGTGCTCTATGGAGCAAACTTCAAGGTTTGGATGGCATGAGTAATGTATCCACATATCAAGACTCCCACATGGTGGCATGTCAGCCACAGTGCTTAGCCATGGTGGCTCTGAATCCGACCCTTCTCTGTGGAGACGGGGCTGCATCACTGCACCCACCCTGCTGGCCATCTTCACTGTAGCCATACTTATACATACTCTGCCTTACTGCCCAAGAACTGCCACAGGGAATCCTGATCCTGGACAGACGGCAGGCCAAGAGTAAAATCAGGACCACCATCATGGACCATCAAGAAGACACAGGTCCTGTTTCAATCGCAGCCTAACCAGCCCTTAACCCAGCCCACCATTCAGGGAAACAACACTACACTCATTCCCCCCACCTTGGCAGCCTGCTCTCCTCCAAAGCTGGCAAAGACTCCAAAGTTAACCATCGCCTGAGCGGAACCAGTGGAGTCGATGCCAGACTCAGGACATGAGTCTGACACGCAGACCTGAGATGACACAGACCTGTGAACCCAAACAAAACTCCTGGTTTATAAAGCTGTAGTCCTCTCTTCCCTGCTGTATGGAGCAGAAACATGGACCACGTACAGCAGACTTCTAAGTGCTTTGGAACAATTCCATCAAAGGTCCCTGCGAAAAATCTTAAAGATCAGCTGGGAGGACAAACACACCAACATCAGAATCCTGGAGGAGGCAAAAATGCCCAGCATCACAACCACCATACTGCAGCACCACCTCCGATAGACAGACCTCGTCATCCTCATGTCCAACTCCAATGGACAGACCACGTCATCCCAATGTCCAACTCCAATGGACAGACCACATCATCCTCATGTCCAACTCCGATGGACAGACCACGTCATCCTCATGTCCAACTCCGATGGACAGACCAGGTCATCCTCATGTCCAACTCCGATGGGCAGACCAGGTCATCCTCATGTCCAACTCCGATGGGCAGACCAGGTCATCCTGATGTCCAACATTCGGCTCCCAAAGCAGATTCTGAACTCCCAGCTAAAAGAAGGTCAGCGAGCCCCAGGTGGGCCAAAGAAACGCTTCAAAGACAACATCAAGGCCAATCTGAAAAAGTCCAACATAACATCTAGCAACTGGGAGGATGTGGCTATGGACAGACACTGCAGTGCAGGAAGGTGCAGCACACCACAAAACTGTGTCTGAAGCCATTTTCTTTCTGTGGTAAAAACGAAAGTTGTCAGAGGCAAAGAGACACAACACTAGAAGTAAGGTGAAGTGTCCTCTTCAGATTCCGTGTAAACTGATTGCTTGCAGTTGGCGGGGTGTGGTTTAGTGGTTGAGTGCGCTGGTTTGCATTCATGCTGGATGTTACTTACTTCATTCTTCCCGACACAGAATCATTTAGCTTATTCAAGAGAATTTGAAATACTTGTAACTAAAGTATTGTCAAAACATGTATTTGAGTGAAAAGTAGATTACTTTCTGAAATATGTATTTGAGTAAGGAATAGGAAGAGTACTCACAAAACAACTACTCTTTTACTCATACTACACTACTTACAGTATAACGCCTTACTATCCATCACTGGAGTGTGTGTGTGTGTGTGTGTTACTCACCAGGGTTCTGATCCGAAGCCGTACCAGGCCAGCTGGAGTATCTGAAAGCCCAATCCCAGTAGGATCGTGTTCTTATTCCCAATAGAGCGCATTAGCAGACTTAAAACCACCGTCTGTTCACACACACACACACACACACACACACACACACAATAGGAGCATACACATATCATAACTAGTAAACACACTAACACTGTTAAGTGCACTGAATGCAAAGCCCCCCAGTCGTGTGGTTCCTGACCTGGGCGACGATGGACAGCAGTCCCAGCACAGCGATGAACGCAGCCACACTCTCAGGTGAGAAGTCCATGATCTAAAACACACACACACACACACAGACACACACACACAAACAGTGTCTCAGTGCCCCACACACACATACACACACACCAGACTTCAGGGCAACACGCTAAAGTGATATCCCAGAGTGCTTCCAACCATCGCCTGTTATTCAAGCTGTCAGTAGGAAGAAGAATCCAAAGTGTGAATATGGGACTGACAAAAAACACACTTTATGGTTCTGCTTTGAACCAACAGCGTCACAACGCTGAGCCTCAGCGGCAAGGAGAACCCCCACCACAGAGCCTCTGCGGCGCCTGCGGCACCTGCCTGCCGTGTACCATTTGCTATTTTCCACCTGCACATCGAAGCAACACAGGCCCAAGGGCTGTGATCGCCCAAGTTTGTCCACCACCCTAATTTTATGCGTCTAACAGATTTAGGATGCAAAATTAGCAAGTATTTCCTGATCAAGAAAACGTTTCCTGCGGGGAGGGGGCTGTGTGGGGGGGTGCTCACCTGTCGCAGGTGAAAAAGAAAAAGCTTGAGTTTCTCTGCGTGTGTGTGTGTGTGTGTGAGTGTGTGTGAGTGAGAGCGAGACTCACCTGTCGCAGGTAGAGGAAGAAGCTGGAGTACTGTCCGGCCTCGGGAAGGTAAGACAGGAACACTGTTATACAGATGAGCAGCACAGTAGAGTCCTGGCCCACTTTCCTCAGAGACTACACAAACAGGAGAGAGAGACACATCAGACACACACACACACACACACACACACACACACACACACACACACACACACACACACACACACACACACACACACCAGAGTCCTGGCCCACTTTCCTCAGAGACTACACAAACAGGAGAGAGAGACACATCAGACACACACACACACACACACACACACACACACACACACACACACACACACACCAGAGTCCTGGCCCACTTTCCTCAGAGACTACACAAACAGGAGAGAGAGACACATCAGACACACACACACACACACACACACACACACACACACACCAGAGTCCTGGCCCACTTTCCTCAGAGACTACACAAACAGGAGAGAGAGACACATCAGACACACACACACACACACACACACACACACACACACACACACACACACACACACACACACCAGAGTCCTGGCCCACTTTCCTCAGAGACTACACAAACAGGAGAGAGAGACACATCAGACACACACACACACACACACACACACACACACACACACACCAGAGTCCTGGCCCACTTTCCTCAGAGACTACACAAACAGGAGAGAGAGACACATCAGACACACACACACACACACACACACACACCAGAGTCCTGGCCCACTTTCCTCAGAGACTACACAAACAGGAGAGAGACACATCAGACACACACACACCACACACACACACACACACACACACACACACACACACACACACACACACACACCAGAGTCCTGGCCCACTTTCCTCAGAGACTACACAAACAGGAGAGAGAGACACATCAGACACACACACACACACACACACACACACACACACACACACACACACACCAGAGTCCTGGCCCATTTTCCACAGAGACTACAAACACAAGATACTCATCAGATCGACACTCCCTCTTTCACACACACACACATACACACACAAATGAACACACACGTGAACACACACACAGGAGGGCCTGCAGCATTCACAGACCAGGAGTCCCTCTTCTCCTCTCCTCTCCCTGCAGGTCAGTGTGTCTGATCCTTTTCACTGTGCCCCCCCCCCCCCCCCCCCCCAGGCAGGCTGAATTTGGTCATTTGGCTAAATAAATGCCCACGGTATTAATGGATGTTGTTTGTCGACAGGCTCTTCTGTTATTGTGGGTTGCAGGTGCATAAAAAAGGAGCTGTGTTTAAAACGTGAACAGCTGAACTTATGAATACATTTCTGCTCCCATTACAATTAAAAGGGTTTTAAATTGAGTTCTTCCACGTAAACAAATGCACTATTGCTCAAACCTGCAGCCCAACTTCAAGAAAAAACACAGTGGCTCGTAAAAATGCTGGGTGGTTACTAACTCTGGAAAGCCACAAGCCACATTGGTTACTGGGCAGAAAAGTTCCCGTCAAGTTCCCGTCAAGTCCCCTGGCACACACACAAACACCTACACACCCTCACACACACACTCATCACAGTGCAACACGTCACTACCTGTGTTATGATCTGATGTGAGTAAGACATTGCTGCAGCCCACAGATCCAGACCAAGACCTGTTCAGCCACAACAGCACTGCAGTACATCCCATCAGAACCTGGCCAGCCTCAACGGAACCAAATCCCATTAGAACCAAACCAACCTCAACAGAACCACACACCTATCAGAACCTGGTCAGCCTCAATGGAACCAAACAAACCCCATTAGGACCTGGCCAGCCTCAACAGAACCAAACAAACCCCATTAGAAGCAAACCAACCTCAACAGAACCAAACACACCCAACAGAACCAGGCCAACCTCAACGGAACCAAACAAACCCCATTAGAACCACACAGCAGCTTCACTCAGAGTCTCACCTGCTTCTCTCCCAGCCAACAAAGGAGTGTCAGACACACACACACAGTTTTTCACTCCTGACAGACATACACACAGTTCCACACACACTTGCTTTGTCTCCAACATAATATGACACACCCACTGCTGTCACTCCCAGCCTCCCCATACCCACAACACTGGCCTCACAGACATAAAATGGTTCTAGTGTGTGTGTATGTATGTGTGTGTGTGTGTGTGTGTGTGTGTGTGTGTGTGTGTGTGTGTGTGTGTGTGCCCTCACAGGTACAACCAACCTACTTCTGCAGCAAAGTAGCTGTCACAGAATCAGGAGCAAATGCACACACCCCCACACACACACTCTTTCAGAAAGGGGAGCAGTTTTCTGAGCTCTGCTCAAAGCAGTGTTTGACAGGGAATGAGATATACACACACACACACACACACACACACACAGCTGTACTCATGGCAAAGGGTTCAATGCACACACACACACACACACACACACACACACACAGAGAGAGAGAGAGAGAGAGAGAGAGCGCTGAACTCACGGCGAAGGGGTCGGCCTGTTCCCAGGAGATGGGCGCTCCCCAGGAGGCGGGCCTCATCTTCTCGGGCAGCGACTCGGGCACGGCCACCAGGATGAAGCAGATATCCAGCATGGCGATCGCCGACGCCAGCACCACCACTAGACTGTCCCCATACACACGGCCCAGGTACGCCCCGATCGCCGGGCTCGTCACCAGACTCGCCGCAAAGGTGGCAGACACCTGGAACACACACACACACACACACACACACACACACACACAATGACAGCGTCACTGAATCACAAAGTGAAAGGGTCCATGAGGGCTGAACTCCTGAACCCACCAGGACGCAGCACATACCATCATTTATGTGCACTGACTACTGACTAAAACAACAGCAGGGCTAAATAACTGTACATTATCAACAAGAAAATCCATTATTCAGGACAGAGATGGCACCGTCTTTTCCAAACATGCAAACTACCTATTATTGCAGACACAGAGCAGTATGTGACTGCTGACTTGGAGTCCTTCTTGCTCTGTTCAGCAATGAGCCTCTGACACAGAGTCTGTGAACACGTCTTGGGCTTCCCTGACACTGGACTGGTGGATGTTAAGTTAGAATGTTTACCATCCACCACTCCAATATCAGGGTATTTGGGGAATCTCTAATGACAACACTTGCAGCACGCACGTACACGCACGCGCACACAAACGCACGCGCACACACACACACACATACGTCAGGGGTATTTGGGGAATCTCTAATGACAACACTTGCAGCACGCACGCACACACGCACACACCAGGGGTATTTGGAGAATCTCTAATGTACAAAATCTGTACTACACTGTACTAAATCGTATAAATCCTGCATAGACCACTTGGACATTAGACAGCCTACAGATAATTGTGTGTCCTGATCACTATATTGCAATCAAAATCAATCACACACCTGAACTCGCCAGGCCGTAGGCCATCACTCACACACACTCACACACACACACACACACCCCTGAACTCGCCAGGCCATAGGCCATCGCTCACACACACACCTGAACTCGCCAGGCCATAGGCCGTCGCTCACACACACACACACACACACACAAAGCTGAACTCACCAGGCCGTAGGCCATCACTCACATGCAAGCACACACGCACACACACACACATCTGAACTCGCCAGGCCGTAGGCCATCGCTCACACACACACACACACACACCCCCACACACACATCTGAACTCGCCAGGGCGTAGGCCATCACTCACATGCAAGCACACACGCACACACACACACATCTGAACTCGCCAGGCCATAGGCCATCGCTCACGCTCACACACACACACACACACACACACACCCCTGAACTCGCCAGGCCATAGGCCATCGCTCACACACACACCTGAACTCGCCAGGCCATAGGCCATCGCTCACACACACACACACAAAGCTGAACTCACCAGGCCGTAGGCCATCGCTCACACACACACACACATCTGAACTCGCCAGGCCGTAGGCCATCACTCACATGCAAGCACACACGCACACACACACACATCTGAACTCGCCAGGCCGTAGGCCATCGCTCACACACACACACACTCACAGCTGAACTCACCAGGCCGTAGGCCATGCTCCTCTCGTGCTCCTGGGTGATGTCAGCCACATAAGCAAACACTACAGAGAATGTGACTGCAAACACTCCAGACACAGAGATCACCGCAAAATACCACCTGAAAAACACACACACACAAACTAATTAACACACACACACACACATAAACAAACACATCCACAGACACAAACAAAAAACAAAGACACACGAATACGCACGCTCTCACAAATACACACATGGAGATGGAGAGACACACACACACACACACACACATACACACAGACACAAAGGCTCATGAACTAATGCATACAAACAAACACACACATCAAAACACAATCATAAACTGAAAAAGAAAACATGAATAAACATATACGCGCACGCACACGCACGCACACACACGCACAGTTAAGGGTCATGTTTATGGATCCCTCTGTAACACATCAACCAATTACATAACCACTCATCAAACACACACACACAGTCTGCTCAGTATGTACAGCTACCTGATTACACACACACACACACACACACACACACACACACACACATAAAAACACACACACACAAGGTGTATATCGAAGCTGCGTTCAATGGTGGGAGGTGGTGTACCAACGGCTGATTTTCATGAGTGCAATGAGGCCATGTGAGGAACACCCACCAAACACACACACAGGGTTGTATGTAAGGAACCCCCTACACACACGGGAACATGGTGTTCAGGGGCGGATGTAGGATGTAGACCCCTGACACACACACACACACACACACACACACACACACACAGGCGTACCAGGGGCTGATCTTCATGAGAGGAATGGGGGCGCAGGTAAAGAATACTGTGAGCAGCAGAAAGGACTTCCGACCCCAAACGTCTGAGAGGGCCCCTATGAGAGGAGCACTCAAGAACGACAACAGGCCCTGTAGAACAAACACACACACACACCAAGTGAGTGTCAACCACTGAGGAGTAGCATTTTCACTTTGTGAGTGAGAGCCAGCCAACCCAAGTCATGTGACACCTACCTTGACTCCCTGAATCAGCCCGTTCATGAGGAACGTGTGCTTTGGGAAGGTCTCGTGGAGAACCTACAGACAGAGCAAAGCACAGCAGTTGGACCACATTCTTACAAACCCTGCAGTACAACCCAAGAATGCACTGCAAGTCTATTCATCGGCAGGACGCAGCAGGATACTTTTGTCTGAGGAGCCTTCATTAGGACTCCGCAGCTCAACACAGTAAACACAAATAGAAACACACACTCAGGCGTATAATCCCACTTACCACCAGTGTGGGAGCCGTAAGCAAGCCCCACGCAAAGAACTCCAGGAAGATGACGATGACGGCATGGTAAACACTGGGCGACCCGAAGCCTTGAGACTAGGAAGGAGACGGTAATGGAAGCGACATTTACTGACAGTTACTTAAGAAATGCTGGGTTTTAAAAACATGTCTTAGCATTTACCACTATTTAAACAATATCAGAGATCTGTACATGGAGATATTAAAATGTTTGGCTTCCGACTTGTATAGAAGATATTGAAAGTTCATATTATGCTGTGATGATCTAGCTGGTTAAAATCACTAACGTTACATGCTCATCGTCCACGCAATCAAGAAGAATCCTGAAGAATGCAGACATGTTTTGGCCACTCTCGGTCCCCCCGCAGCTAACGTTAACGTTAACGTTAACCTAACTAGGCTACCGTTATCTCAGTGATCGCGGTAACAGCTTGTCTGGCGCATCCCTCGCCAATGACACCTTGTTCTATCCGAGTACCAGTCAAGTGTTATCTGATGTCAGCCGTGTGCTCGCCTGGTTGACATCTGGCGGCTAATTTGATGAAACCTGTAGCGAGTGGCTACAGCGTGGAACGGGGGAGGGGAGTGAAGCGGGCAGTCAAACTTCCCCACGACCATCAGCGATCAAGACTTTATGTTCAGCGCAAACATTAACGATGAGGTTCAAGACACAGTTGTTCAATAAACAATTGATCATTACATGTTGATCTCACTTGTTTTCATCAAAGTACTCGAAACAGAAAGTAACTGAGGTTCGGCTACTCACTGCTCCTCCATCCTTGATGATGATTTTTTTAGCCAGCAGAAGACTGCGATTCGGCCGTTTCTTCTTTTTGCTCTGTGTCATATTACCATCCTAATACTTCTGTTTGGAAATTCCACAGTTGTTAATATGTAACACCATTCGTTAATCAGATGTTTGTATATATTTGACAGCGCATAAAAAAAGGGAGAATTATGTAGCTTGGGTCCTTTCCGACCATTCACGTACTCGCCGCCATCTTCAGAAAATCAAACAGATGCGGACGTCATGACGTCGCATCATGCGATTTTGGCCGTCTGTAACACGTCACATCCCCGCCCACTTGTTCTGTCTGAATTCCGGTTACGTTTACAGAAACTGTGGAAAAGAGTTGGCATGAATATAAAATTCACTTGCTTCGTCTGGACTGGAGTTACTGGCTGAGCTCTCACACATACGATGTGGCAAGCTTGTCTTGGCTACAGTGTGGTGTGTATAGCAAAAAAGAGAAAGCAACCATGTCTGAAGTAATGAATGTGTACGGCTGAGTTTCTCCAGTTCCCTATCTGAGTCGTTTGAGAGTGTAGACCTAACAGTTGCGAAGGGCAGCATTAATGCATAACACTGTTACTGTTAGTGACCAGCAGACTACGGAAATGAAATAGAACATTTTTAGTTGCCCTCCTTCTAAATGTTGCCAAGACAAAGGAAATGGCCATGAATTCAGATGCAATCAGCAGGAAGTTTGACAGTCCTTTAGTATACAGTTTTTTTTTCAATCGCTAGGAAGCTTTTGTCTCACCCTTAGCCTAATTTTCTAAACTCTAAATACAATTAGCCCACCATTGGTTGACACAGTAGACAGATTTCATGCTGTTTTCACACTATAACACAGTCAAAGAATACATTTCGCCAATACTTACATTTTCTTTACACACACACTCCAAAACCAAAATTATGTATCTTTGTATCTGTCTTATTTGTATATGCTTACAAACATCGTGCCAGAAATGTAACTCTAATTTCTAAAACCTTAAATACAGTGCAAAACCGTAGGTTGACAGTAACAGCTGCACAATGGTTACATGGATGATAATTCTTGAAAGAATACTAAACAGATAATAAAAAAAAGAGAGACAGGAAAAATAGACAAACCCTCTTCAATTTCAGTTGTATTTGGAGAGGTTGACAGGTGCTGACCACAGACTGATGGTTTGTTGTACTTTTGAAAAAAGTGATTACAGACTGAACAAAAGCATGTTAGCACCTGGAAAGATCTGTAGGTCTGTGCAACTGCAACAACTCCTGCAGAATTTCTACAGAACATTCATTATCTAACATAAAATGACTGACTCATTTTGAACACTGTAAACACTCACACAAATATAATTGGGAAAGTAAGCAGAAAGTTTAAAGTATCCTGTAAAGTTACCGGAAGCATTGTTTTGGAATCAGTGTAGTCCATGAAGTCATGGATTTGAAAACATGAACATTAATGTAGTTTTAGAAAAGCTATGATTTGTTAGTATTTTGAAAGTTAGTGTACTATGACTTATTCACTATGTTAGGAAAACACATGCTAGTGTTTGGTAGAATCATTTGATTTTGAGCCAGATTGTACATGTTTTGGTGGTGTTCGTGTATGTGGAGAGAGGCTTTTAGCACTTTGAAAGACTTGTTTTGTCAATAAAATGTGTTTTTGATGAGAAAACTAACTGGCTAATTGTGTGATGTGGGTGCTTTGCTTAAGAGTTTAGAAAAAGTGTTTCAAGTATAGGGTAATGCTTGTTTACAACAAAGAAAGAAACTGTAACGGATCTCAGGTAGAGAGGATAGTTTTAATAACTTCATGTCCATGTTATTGAAGACCTTACATGGATCAGGCACACTGAATGTGAGGAAGGTACGGTAGGTCTTCTCCAGCTTAGAAGACTCAAAAGATTTAAACTACCCCACCATCTGCTTGGGAACCTCTACAGAGCCACTACTGAAAGTGTCCTTACAGGGAGTACAATTGCCTGGCATGCTAATAGCACACAGCAAGACTCTGCAAAGGGCAGTAAAGTCAGCAGGCTGCTCCACCTAGACCACGTGAATCAGTCTTCAGCACATCTACAGCAGGAGATGCAAGTCCAGAGCCAAAAAAGGCATCAGAGACCCTAATCATCCAAACCACAACCTCTTCTCTAAGCAAAGGACTTTGAAATGTTACCAGTGCTCTGAAATCTCAGACAAACAGAGTTTCTATCATATAAACTAGATAGAGACTATAGTGTACAGGCTTATGGGCTTTTATTTTGAAAGGTAGAGCCTAGAAAAAGACTAAGACATCAGCGTTGGTGGTATAGTGGTGAGCATAGCTGCCTTCCAAGCAGTTGACCCGGGTTCGATTCCCGGCCAACGCAGATACTTTTTCATCCACTGTGATTTCTCCGAAAAGTAGTAGACAGTTATATGGCTTCTCAGACAAACTGTTCATGTATGGAGTTGATTGAGACAGGGAAATACAGTAGGCGCTGTTACTCCATGCGACACGCTGTCGAACCAGTCGCCAGATTGTCAGTCGATGACATTTCGAGTTTCATATTGCGTTTGTAGTGCATGCAGGCTTTCGTGTCCAAAAACGTTACTGTAGAGCAGAGAAGCTTGGTCAAATTCATAGTAGTGGATTGAGGCGGAGCGGACTTCGTAAATGAGGATATTTGATCATATTGTGAGCCGATGTGACCCTGTCCTACACAATAACTGTATGGATATCTATAGTCATTGGTCCTATTTCGCTGTCGCTAGGTGGCGATAACACGCCGATGGACTGCCAGAAGGCTGACAGGAAAGTAATTTACTGTGTTGCTGTCTACTGCTGTCTATGGTTGCTGTGCGCAGTGAAAAGAAGGCGGCCCATGGTTCACGTGTGTTGTGTAAGGCTGGACTGAACCAGTGCGAAGGGCCATGGCTGGTAATATCAAAGACAAGGAAGCCTTCCAGAGATTGAACTTCCTCTATCAAGTAAGTGTCGTTTCATTATTTAGCCTTAAACAAGTTTATGGTTTATGTGCTGTGTGAGCGCTGTGTTTTATGGACGGTGACTCCCCTAGGCTGCACATTGCGTTTTGGCTCAGACTCCAGAGAACACAGAACTTGCGCGTTTCTACTGTTTTACTCAGAAAACTATCGCACGCCGGCTGGTTCTTCGACAGTGAGTAAAATAACAGTTTCAACATGCTTACAACATACTTGAAACCTACGACGCTGGTAACGTTAGATTACATGAATGACAGATTTACCCCAAATCTCCCTGCAGGGATCCTTCAGTGAAGAGAACCATTTGTAAGAGATGCTGTGGATTGTTGATTCCAGGGGTAACGGGCACTATCAGACAGAGAAGTAAGTTTCATTTCCCTTCATGAATCTTTATGAATGCCATATTAACCCCCCCCCCCCCCTTACATTTGTGGTCTTGTTATACTACTAATGGGAGAGAAACGATCTTACGATCTTGCTTCAGCATGAATTCTATTTCAGATGTTAGCTTATGGTGGTGATGTGTTTGAACCTTAGAACAAAGAGTAAACAAGATTTGTGAACTATGCAGATGTGTCTGCTTGGCTTGTGGAAAGCGTAAAGGGAAGCAGACATGGACTAAAATAGGGTGTCTGCGTGCGTGCGTGTGCGTGTGTCTGTGTCTGTGTCTGTGTCTGTGTCTGTGTCTGTGTCTGTGTCTGTGTCTGTGTCTGTGTCTGTCTTTGCTTGGTGTGTATAGAGCGCAAAGGCAAACCGAGTGTGACTTTGCTGCGGTGTCTGAGCTGCGGACAGACAAAGAAGTTTCTGAACAGCCCGAACCATCAGCTATGGGTGGACCAGCCTGAGGCACAACTAGAGAACCAGTCACAGCAGAGTGAGTGTCCACTGTCTCATATCAGTTACAGCAGGGTGGGTGTCCACTGTCTCATATCAGTCACAGCAGGGTGGGTGTCCACTCTGTGTGACATGCCGACATTAAGCATCATGTGTTTTGCCTTTGGGATGTGGAGAAGACATGAGCACCACAGCAAGGTTTAAAACATGGAACTCTTAATCACATATAAGAGTGTGTGTGTGTGTGTGTGTGTGTGTGTTTAAAACATGGAACTCTTAATCACAAATAAAAGAGTGTCTCTAAAAGTATGGCTTGTGGTGCTTTTAAAAGAAGTCCATACAGCTTTTATTGACTAGCTGCATTATTACAAGTTGACATTAAAATCACAGAGCCTCCATGTCCGCATGGACTACAACTGAAATACAAAGTGAAAAGTTGATGTCAAATCCTCAGCTGGGAAACCCTGTTAGCAATATTGTTCTAGAGCTCCCATATGAGATGGTGTTCATGTGTTCTCCCATGATTGCCAGATGCCCTGAATGCACAGTGTCTCTAGTTTGTTTCAGTCACAGGGGTTGTGTGTGAAGCTGTACGTTTAGTGAAGGAGGCGAAAACTGCTGTTGGGATCCGTACAACTGAGTATCTAATTCAGTACTACATTTAAGTACTGATTAGTATCTGAATAGGATTTAGTTTGGTCCCTCAGGCCTAGTTGTAGGTTACACTGTGGCAATCTTCAGCTGCTTTTCATTAATTACCATAAGTTTCTATATTATGGTGTTTCAACCATAGTTCAGTGGGAATTATTCCATAATAACACATTCACAGTTTTTCTCTGATCCAAACTAACACTGGGTCTCCTATTATTAGTAGAACCAAAGATAGTTTAGTTCATCGACCGTCTCTGTTAGAACTGTGGCAAGAGTGGCTGATGGTGTTTTCTCACCCACAGATGAGACGGCAGACCAGAAGAAGAAAGCTCAGAGTACCTCTGCATCTCAGAACCCAACCTCTGCTGCATCTCAGAACCCAACCTTTGCTGCATCTCAGAACCCAACCTCTGGGAGCACCAAAGGAGAAAGACCCACACAGCCATGACCCACACACAGTTCTCTGACCCACACACAGCTATGACCCCTACACTGCTGTTACCCTGGATACCTAAGGGACCTGCCTCTGGAAAACAAACTATCCCTACAGACTCATGTTTAATGCCTGTGTGCGGCTGGTTTGACCATAGCAGTGGTCTAGCTCACGATAAAGAACAGCCCTGACCATAGCAGTGGTCTTGCCCACGATGAAGAACAGCCTTGACCATAAAAACAGCCTTTAAGGAACAAAGGTTTTGCAGTGAAAATGAGCTGAATGATTAGCAGAATGATTGATGGGCCGACAGCTGCCCCAGGACTGCATATTTATCTACGTGTAGATTACTAAAAAGTCTGTAATCTGTTACTGATTACCTCAGGTGGACTTTAACAAGGAGACTGTAATATGATAGAGCAGCGATGCCTTCAGAGACGCAGAGGGATTGCAACGTGGATTATTTTATTTTGTACTATGGTGCATCGGTGGCATTTTCTGTTGCTGACAACTTCTGAAACATTGACTGATTTGACAGGTTTCTAAGACACTGATATTTGAATATCTGCCAGCTGTAGGCTACACCAGAGCCATAGAAAGCTGTCTGGATCACACTAAGCATTCCTTCCTCTTGCTGTAGCCGTTGAAATAAAGGATGCACACATCAGCAATGGGTGTTGTCTATCTGAGAATTCTTCTGTGTGTTCTTTGTTGGGATGGAAATGACCAACTAAGGCCCAGAGTTTTGCGTTACACCCCTGGTCTCCATCCCATCCACTGAACTTGATTTGGCAAGGGGCTAGCTGACCTGTGAGTCTCTGTCACTAATTCACGTATTCATCAGATCACTGGTACGTGATTCCCAACACCGCTGCACCCCTGGTTTGGAGGACCATGAGCTTCTGGGTAGAGTGTCAGTG
>PYXC01002746.1:52500-65000 GCA_015244755.2 Tenualosa ilisha | reverse complement strand
CACACACACACACACACACACACACGTCTGTATAGCCCACTCACCAGCTCACACGCTTAATTAGCACACTTCAGAGTTGGGAAAGATTACTACATTACACACACACACACACACACACACACACACACACACACATCTGCATAGCTCTACAGCTCATACCTTAATTATCTCACTTCAGTACTAAGAGAGATTACTATATTAAATATGATGAGGGGTTACAGGGGAGGAGGAGCTAACAGCTCTTCATTAGTCTACTGTTGGATAGAGGCCTGTGACAGACATAAAAATGATCCTATCCTGTGCTGCAATCCCTTGAACCCACCCATCTCCTGTCCCAGCCATGACTCCAGCCACCAGCATGGATGGTGTTTGCAAACCCCTGGAGGATCATGGGACTGCTTAATTGTGGGGGGGGGGGGGTGAAAAAAAGGAGAGAACACACACACACACACACACACACACACACACACACACACACGTACACACACGCACCGGCATACACACACACATCATGCACGCACGCACGTACATGCACACACACAAACATAAACACACACACACACACAGGCCCAGTAAATTAAACAAATTTGACACCCTTTATGGGAGAGGCCATTTCTATCCTGCTTTATAGGTGGATTTATCCCCCTGTTGGGGGGCCTGGCCGGCGCATGTATAAATGGAAAGAAGATAGAGAGGGAGAGAGAGAGGGGGAGACATACAGAGAAGAAGAGAGAGAGAGAGAGGGAGAGAAAGAGAGGAAGACAAAGAGAGAGAGAGAGGAAGAGAAAGAGAGAGAGGGAGAGAGAGGGAGAGGGAGAGAGAGACAGGGAGAGAGAGAGGAAGAGAGAGGAAGAGAGAGAGGGAGAGAGAGAGAGAGAGAGAGAGAGAGGGAGGAGTACAGAGAGTGAGGAACATAGAATAAGAGAGCAGGGGAGAGAGGGTAAGTGGTAGAGTTTGTGTGTGTGTACGTGTGTGTGTGTGTGTGTGTGTCTGTGTGTGTGTGTGAGCAGTGAAGTCTCTGTTGGCGTGGGACAGTAAGCAAGAGAGGAGAAGCCGTTTCAAATCATCACAAATCATCACACGTCTCTTGAGCTCTAAATTAAGCTAAGAGACCTCCCAGCAAAATATTAGACACACACACATACACACACATCGGACACAATCACACACACACATACACACACATACATACACAAACACACACACATTGTTGGGTTGAGAGTTACACAAAAACAAGGCTTTGGTAAAATGCTATGGTAAATGGTAATGGTAATGCTTTGGTAAAATTGTCTAAGGACTCCCCTGCTGTCTAAGATCTCTCTGTCTGACAATCAATCACCCAGGGGGGTATTTAAATCTGTGAGTGTGTGTGTGTGTGTGTGTGTGTGTGTGTGTGTGTGTGCTGGAGGGGAATACTACCAAAATAGTATGTCAGCATTTAATTAGTTAATCTATATCATGTGAATAAAATCTCTGAGGAATTCCACTCTCTTCCTCTACACACACGCACACACACACTCACACACAGAAGTAGCAGTGCATTCTTGACTGTGTGGCTCTTTAACATGCAGGAGAAGAGATCTGTCCAATATGTCTGTCCTCACCTGTGCTATCACACGCACACACACACACACACACACACACACACACACACACACTTACTCACATATGTCTCTGTTCAGATATCTCATTCTCTCCCTCTATATTGGCAATTAGAGAACACTCTTACTACCTACTAACTGAAGAAACAAGGGAGAGGCAAGAGGAGAGGAGGAGAGAGGGAGGGAGAAGAAAGCAGGAGAACAGAAGGGAGGAGAGAGGATGGAGAGAATGGAGTGGAGGAGAGAGGATGGAGAGATTGGAGCAGAGGAGAGAGGATGAGGGAGGGATGAAAGCAATAAAATGAGTCAGGAATGGGCCTGGGGATGGGACTCTTGTGAAACGGGGAAGAGATAATTAGCTACACAGGAGTGGGTCTGTGTGTGTGTGTGTGTGTGTGAGTGTGTGTGTATCTATGATTGCGAGACTACATCCATCATTTCCACCCTTGTCAATTCATCTGTGGTGAAGCCATCCTCCATCTCTTTACTGTAATCTCTCTCTCCTCCTCTCCTCCATCTTTTTACTATAATCTCTCTCTCCTCCATCCATCCTCCATCTCTTTACTGTAATCTCTCTCTCTCCTCCTTTTCTCCACTCCTCCATTCAGAGTTGGAGAAAAGAGAGAGAGTAGGTTGTCTGCATGCATTCTTCCCTCAAATAAGATCGCAACAGATCGACAGTCAGCCTCCTTCTCCCCTTCTCTGTGTGTAAGCACAAAAGCCATCACACACACACACACCCCCCCCCCCATACTGCAAATCCACAGAGTGATGACTGAGGCAGCCTGTAAATGTGCTTCCATTTCGCTGGGAAATGATGAGATGTTCCATCATGTTTGTCTGCCATTGTTCACACCATCACTGTGTGTTTGGTTCAGGAGAGAGAGAGACTACTCTGACTCTTTTGTTCTCTCGTAACACTTTCCCAAAGTGAAACCACTCACAGTTGTCATACTTCAGTTGTTTAATGAACCAGTCAGTACAAGTCGATTGGATGTTGGTCGTGGTGTGGTAATGTGCTTAATGATGATGCAATAACATGTAATTACAATGATTATTAGACTGTAATTACAGTTGTGTAATCATTAGAGAGTGCTGTAGATAGGTTGAGGTTGAGTCCAAATGGCACTATACAAATCCTTTGCAGATTACACACTCCAAGCTGTCTCTGCCTCTTCTCTTTTGTCTCCATAGAATAGGCACATTTTTCACAGCACTTTCACTCAAACTGCCAGCAACACGCTCACAAATAAACAAAAACACTCGGGGCACGCAAACAAACAAGGCTCCTACTTCCTAATTAGATGTGTGGACAAACTTGTGTCTATTCACATCCATAAATGCTGCAGTTCTAGGAGTGTGGATCCAGCCAGACAGAAGTAGACAGGCACCTCTGGGGATGAAACATGGGTGCAGAGAAACCTATTATGCTGAGTTGGATGACAGAGGAACTTCCCTCATCTCTCAGTCCTCGCCCAGGCGCCTGGAAAACATTTATATTCATTTGGACATCCTCCTCGGCACCACCCCCACCGCCCGCACCGCCCCCACCGCCCCCACCACCAGCGCCAGCGGCTGCAGCTCTCGAGGAAGTGAAAGTGTTGAGGCTTCCTGCGTCTGTTCTTCTGTGCTGCTCCTTCGCTCTCCCTCCTGCCTGCGTCTCTGGCAGGCGGCCATGTGTGAGCGAAGACTGGGGGAACTGATGGAGCTGACGGAGGGCCCAGGCTAACTGCAGTCGGCGGCTGGTCCAGACTGCACCGCACCGTCTCGGTGCGTGGGCTCTGGGGCGCTTGCGGAGGTCAGACACCGTGAGTCCTACGGGCCAGCGGCTCATTCATTCAAACCTCCTTTATCCTCACGGACACAGACAGGTAGTATGTGTCCCCTTCATGAAAAAAGACCGCAAACAGATTACAGAAAGAAAAAAAGACTTTGACTTGGCTACAACTTGTTTTCTGACAGAACGACTTTACACAAGAAGAGTGTTGTAGTCTGACGTGTCCCAGCCTGGGCAACCTCTCAGGCTCATCCTCTGTGTGTTCCCTCCTACTTACCCCTCTCCCTATTTATTCCAACTGCTCACTACTGCCTATTTTAGGTGCCTGTAGGCATATGGTTGTCTCTTGTGCAATATGTGTGCACATATTTTTTATTTGTCTGTTGTATTTATTGCGTTGTATATTGTATTATATGTATATTACCACATGTTTATATATTAGGTGTACAGAGAGCTAACATCTACCGTTCAAATTTCTTGTATATGTAAATGCACTTGTCCAATAAAGCTGATTGTGATTCTGGTAGAACATGGCCGTGGGAAATGAGTTTAGCAAGCTGTGTGATCATTAGATACATGTGGTTAGTTGTTGTCATATCTGTGCTGGCACAAGAAAAAAACATGGCAGCAAGAGCAGAAGGTAAATGCACATTTTCAACACAAGCCGTTATGCTAAAATAAGCTATGTAATTCCTAAGTAATTCTTGGCAAAAATATATATTCACTTGGCACCAAAGCGTTAGCTGAGAGAAGGAAAGGGATATGCCACATCCTGTAGCAGCCTGATAAGAAAGTGTAAACTTGTGTGTGTGTGTGTGTGTGTGTGTGTTTGAGGAACAGATAGATCTATTACACACATGGCTCTGTACTCCGAAGCATAGAGAAAGTTTCAGTAAGAATGTTTGACATCTTTGGGGAGTACTTGCACCTGCCACCGCTACAGCAAGCCAACTTGCAGGATAACATTTTCTTGTAGGAGCTTCAGGAGACACCACTGTTGTGAAGGTAAAAAGAAAAAAGAAAGAGAGAGAGGGGGGTGGTGTGTGTGTGTGCGTTTGGGGGCCGGGCGGGGGTGGTGTGTGTGTGTGTGTGCGTTTGGGGGCGGGGGGGGCGTCGACACACGTTTATGAGATCTACGATTTAAAGGTGTTTTTTTTCACTTCTTTTGTGGCTCTGAACCAAGTCAAAAAAAAAACTTTCCTTGCTTGTGTGTGTGTGTGTGTGTCCTTGTGTGTGCGTTGTCTATGATAAACACAAACACAGATTGTACACATATATGAAGCCATTAAACCCCATTAAAGCCCGACCCCCACCTTATTCTGGGCATGGCTGAAAGGTGAGTTGTTGTGTCAAGGTAGGGTGACCTCAGTGATGTTCGCTGTCGTTGCCAAAATGGAAACATCAGCAGCATCACAAATGGCCTGACCTTTAGCAGTGTCTGATGGATCATTCCACTGCCTCTCTGGCAACAAGCCCTTTCTCTCTGATGCTAAGAGCTTACCTCTGTGAATTACTAGAACAACGTGTGTGTGTGTGTATGTGTGTGTCTGTGTGTGTGTGCGTGTGTGTGTGTGTGTCTGTGTGTGTGCGCGCGTGCATGTGTGTTTTGGAGGGTGTGGTGTGTGGAGAATATACTGTGTGTGCGTGTATAACACATCAATTGGGGCTTGTAAAGGTGGACCTAAAAATATTCTATCTCAATATGAAAATCTAACCACTGGAATATTCTCTGTGTATATGAAGTGTAAAAACACTATTCAGGCACTGTGTTAAAAGCACATACACTGCTAGAGGAGCACAGCGTAAAATTAACCCTAGAAACACTGCTGAATAATCAGCGATAAATTTACATACATCAGTATTAGAATACAGATCAGAGACATAGAAAATGGATGCTTAAAACTCGACACTATTACAAATGCAATAATTAGTGTGTAATACTGATCCTACGTGTGTTATTACAATGTAATAAATGGATGCTAATGAGACTCGGTCATATTCACTGCATGTAATAACACTGTTGTAATGTAAATGTCTGCTGATATGAAAGACTGCTTTGTGGGGTTAATACACTCCACTGTGCAAACAGAATATTAATGTGAGAGGTCATGAATGTAATCATCACACACACAGAACACACACCTGGTCTCCCGACGTGAGCAGGACACGCAGCCACGGCAGGCCAACAGAGCTGAATAACTACGTCTAATAATCTCACAGATGGCCAATGGAACACTAGAGCTGCACAATAATTATAAACCTCTCACACACACAAGCACACACACACACACTCACACACACACTCACAGTCTCCATCTTCTCCTCTGTCTCTCCTTCTTCTCCTCATCAACTCCTGTCTTTCTGTTCCTTCCTCATTCACACTGATTTCCCTCATCTGTTTGTTCTTTACTTCTGTCTGTTCTCTCTTTTCTTCTCTCTCTCAGTGATCCCTCTCTTCCTGTCCCTTTATTTATCCCTTTCCTCTATCTGTCAGTGCCTCTCTAGTCATTTCTCAATTGTGGAAGTTGTTTAAAAGTCACTGGATTTTGCATAAAACCCCTCCACCGAGGACACACGTCAGACAGGCACTAGGGAGTAACACTGAGGGAAGCCAAGAGTGTACAAACACACACACGCACACACACACACACACACACACACACGCTCTCTCATGAGGATGCATACTGACTGACTCATATATACGGGCTACACAGTCACACACATCCCAGCACACACTCATAAAGGCACAGAGAAGCAACCCCCCCGCCACACACAGACACACACACAGCACCAAAGATATGACAGCACAAGCAAAGGGTCACACACACACACACACACACACACACACACACACACACACACACACACACACACATACACCATCAAAGAGCAGTTGGATTAATGCAAAGCCCATAGGATGACTAAACTCTGGGTCACAGTCCACTCCAGGAGCTGCACTCACAGTGTGGGCACCCTTATGAATTTCTATTGTACACATGGCAATAGAGTACTTGTGTGTGTAAAAGTGTGTGTGTGTGTGTGTGTGTGTGTGTGTGATTGAGAGAAAGAGAGCGAGAGAGAGTATAGTTATGTGTATGTGTAAGAGTTGGTGTGTATGAGTGTGTATGTATGTATTGTGTATGTATGTAGAAGTGTGTGTGTGTGTGTGTAAGTGTGTCTTTGCTGAGAGTGTGTGTGTGTTTGGCTTTGTGAATGCTCCTTTGTTGGGCGAAAGGCAAAAGGACGGCTGTAGGATGACAAGACCTGCCCTCGGCAGCTCTCTGGAGTTATTAAGCTATCATATTATTAAGAGATGCGGGGAATTAAATCAATTCGCCCTGGAGACACAATACCATAGATAGCAGCCGGGTCAAGGGGGATGAGGATGAGGGCGTGGGGATCGTTTGGCCCAGATCTGGCCCTGATAAGTTCCCGAGTCTCCTGGAGGATAGCATCTCCCCGAGCCGGAGTGTGAGCCGTGGCCGTGTTCTTGTTGCATCAGCTGTATGTGCTGCCGGCTGGTGTGTTTGCACAGGCAGAAGCATATCAAGGACGAAAACAAGTGGACAGCAGCAGGAAAGTCAAAGACGAAAATGATCTCATCAAGAGCGTGAGTCATCTCAGTCTTTACCTTCAGGGCTTTTTTTTGGTGTTAGGCCACTTTTTCAAAATATGACATCACAAAGCAATGTCACTCACTGCAGGGGATGGAAATGTGACTAAACTCATGTATATGATAGGTGAGATCAAGTGCTGTTTATCATTTAAACTGCTTTTCATGCCAGAGTTCTCTTATGGTAGTAGAATTTGAGATTTAATATCAATGCTCAGTGCTAAGACTCAGTGCTAGTGGAATGTATTTAATTCTCAGTGCTACTTCCACATAACCAGGCTAGCGCCGCCAGGCTAACGCCGCCAACACTGTCTCGGTCTTTAAGCTCAGCTTCTCATTGAGCTCCACCACTGGTCAGGGACACAGTGTTAGGCTTCGGTTTGCACCATGTTTGCACCATCAGTGTAGCGACTGGTTTAGGCAGAAAGTATCCGCCCACCGTGGAGCAAGCGCATGCCATTGGCACCGTGGATCAAGCGCACGCCATTGGCACCGTGGAGCAAGCGTACGCCATTGGATACATTTCAGACGCTCTGCACAAAGAGAAAGGATATGAAAGCTTCTGATGCATCAGGCACTATGAAACCAAGAGGCATTTTGAACTCAATCTGACTGAGAAAAGCCTTCAAAAGATGCACTTGAGATGTTCAACCACGACAGCGTGACAATGAGTATGAGTTAAAGGGGTATAAAATGGATGAATGCAGTATTACACCTTGTTCTTTGATGTTAAAATATATTGGATTCAACTTTTATTTCACAAAATGAATTTTTCAAATGAATTTTACAAGAGCAATTACTACTTTGTTTTATCTGGGGATTGAAACAGTCCTATTAGCTAAATGGTGTCTTCTTTAACCACAATGAAACTTTTTTGGACATGATATCACAGCAGGGCTTTATTATTTTCAGCTGGTTTATTCATTTGTAGCTGCTATTGAAGTTCAGCTGTGTCTCATGTTGATGACAGCGCTGTGACTATGCACAACCTCTCCTATTCAACAAAGCCGAGATAAAAAATGATTTTAATTCTCTTCCCCTTTAATGTGTTCAGCTGCTGTAGAGGAAATATGTCTGTCTCTCTGCCTGCCTGTCTGCAGTGTGAAGTTGTAAGTCAAGACGGTGAAAATAAAAACAATATTGGTAGTATTTATTATTATTATTATTATTGTTGTTGTTATTATTATTATTATTATTAATAATAATAATAATAATAATAATAATAATATTAGAGCTTTCTATTTTTCATCTTCTAATGTTGAATTTTTGATAACATCTGATACATGCAAAGTCCCGTCTAATCATTGCAGGTCAGGGACTCTTCCGAGGCAGATGGGTCATGATACAGAACTTCTCAGTAGGGATACACATTCCAAAATGTTAACTCTGCTTTAGAAAAGGCTGAATAAGGCTTCCATAAATGACTAATCTCCCTGATCTATTGGCATTACACTTTGCAGCCAAGCACAAAGCAATCCAGATCGCGTGTTTACCTATTGTAATACAAAGAGCTTAAGGCAAGACAGTTAAACCCCCATGCATTATGCAAAACATATGTAAAGCCAAATCAGGCCATTGTGTGACAAAATGTGCGAGCACAAAAACAATTACCTAAGGAGGATTAGGCACCTCGAGCCAAACAGCTCTGGCCTGTTAGGAGTTGGGTTCAGCTCCATTCAGTGTTGCCTTGGCAAGCTGACGTGCACATTTCCTCCTCTCGTGTGATAAGTGCAAATTTGCCAAATTGGCTTTAAATTGAACGCTTCCTATCTGCCATTTTTTTCCCAGCCTGATTCTTCTTCTCAGTGCTTTTCATGCATGAAATAGAGATAGAGTAGAGGAAGGAGGAGGGGCGAGCGTCCTCAGTGAGCCTGGCCCAGTGACTGAGCCTCGGCACGCTCACAGCTGTGCTCAGGCCCACAGCCACACTCAGGCACAGAGGATGGGAGCATCACACTGCAGAAAGGACACACCTTCAGATGCACGCCTCACATATTGTTTGTGTGTGTGTGTGTGTGTGTGTGTATGCATGCATTCCTCTCTGTTGGTTAGTGTGTGTGTCTTTGAATAGGTATTTATGTGTCTACCTGTTTATTCGTCTCTGTGTATGTGTGTGTGTGTGTGTGTATGTACGCGTGCAGGCCTGTCTGTCTCTCAATGTTAGCCTGGTGTAAACCCAGGCCCTTGTTCTACACTTTGATTTCGTACAGAGGGTCTGGACATTCAGTAGTGAGATTTAATTGCTTGCTTGATGTGTTTAGGTTTAAAAGACTGGATCAGCCCCTGACTGACAGCTTGCCTGGACTGATAGCATTCTAGCTCTGCATTCACAACGCCTTTCTCTGTTCTCTGATTGGACAGGTTAAAACGCCTCCTGAGACAACGAGCTCAATGGGATCAAATCCAGACTAGAACTGTAGGGAGATGATAATCCAGCAGAAGTGCTAGGAAGGCATGGCCAGGCTAGGTCAGTGTGTGTGTTTGTATAGGCAATGTATGTGTCTATCTGTTTTAGCCTGTGTGTGTGTGTGTGTGTGTGTATGTGTGTGTGTGTGTGTGTGTGTGTGTGTGTGCGCAAATGCCTGTCTGTTGGTCGGTGGGTGTGTTACAGGTTATGTGTGTGTCTGGCTGTTTATTAGTCTATGTGTGTGTACGCGCGATTGCCTGTCAGTTGGTCAGTGTGTGTGTTTGTATAGGCTATTTGTGTGTCCACTTGTTTATTAGTCTGTGTGTGTGTGTGTGTGTGTGTTTAGTTAGGAGTGTTTGAGTCTTCATGTGCTGGTCTAAGGGTGCTAATGGAGCCCAAATGAGAGTCATGTTAACATCTGTCAGCCCTGTGGACGTCGCACACTTACAGCCTGATAACGACGCTCTCCTGGCCGAGAGCATTGCGACCGTCTCCGCACCAGATGCGGACCAGAGGGCTGTGTCGGGCATGGGAAGCGTGCGGACAGATGTTAGCCCCTGGTTTACCCTCGCCCACCCCGCTGGAGCTGCTGGATCGGACCGCCACCACCGCAGCGCCCTGCCAGGAAGCATCCAGATATGGCCTCTTAAAACCGCCCGAAGTAAAAATCCTCAAATGCTACAATATTTTTAATGGCTGGCCCTCACCTTTTAATCGATAGCCCCTAGCAGATGTCTGCAGTGATCTAACTGTTCTTGGCAATTTCATCCGAAACATAAACACAAGCCTTAGCCCCAGCAGACCTCTCCTAAACACACACACCACTTCAGAAAGTGCTCTTCAACTTTGCTGCTTTTGATTAAATGGCAAAAGAAGCCGACTTAGCTGCCGTGGCTGCGGGTAAAGCAGCGCCAGCAGGTCTCAATAGCTCTCCAGCTACACATTTCCTTGAACTGCCTCCATGCTCAGGGGGTGCATGATTGTTTCATTCTTATCCCAGAGGAGTGCCATGTCAAACCTTTTCTGGCTTTCCAGCAGCAACTCAACTCTTCAGAGGTAAAATGATGTGGAAAGTTGTGCGGTGCAACGTTCATTAGTGTAGTCATGGCAGGATCGCACAAATTGAAATATGTCACAATATGTGACGCACACAATCACAAAGCAAACTTCATCAAGTCTCAAGTTTACTTAATGATGCCCGTTCATTTTTTTTTCCTGACCTGTTCTTTCTGCCCTACAAAATATCATCTTGGGCATTTTAACACATTTTCAATGCACGGATCTGAACAACAATGACCTTTCCAAGTGAGTGTGCTCATTACACATCATCTCTCCAGTGCAGCGTATATGTAAAATAAATTATTCATATTTCACTGATGAGGCTTTAAATAACAACAACAATAATAATAATCTATATTCTACTGAAAGTTCAGGTAATAAACTCTACGACGACTATCTGCCTACCCTCATCAGTAAACACAGAGCTGAAAGCACTCATGGGTTTAGATTGGCAAGGTTGTAAATAACAGCCAGATGAAGTAAACAGTGCCATGATACAGATAGCAAACCCAGGGCTGCTGGGCCCTGATGGGGGCAGAGAATACTGAACACGGCTCAGGAGGAAGATTCTGACTGGTTCTGATGCAGAAAAACACATCTGGTGCATGGAGCCTGTGGCCTACAGACTCTACACATGTGCAAAGTATGTGAAGAATCATGGTCTACTTTTACGCAATCAGCAAAACCAGGCTGGCAGAGAATGGCCTCAACCCGCCATAGCCATGCCTTCTCTCTTCACATCGACCCACAACTCAGTTGCATACTTCTGGAGACTGTCCATAAAGGACACACACATCCTAGAGACTTTAAGCCCTGGGTGACTGACTAATGATAAACATTGTGTGTTACCTGTAAACAGTATGTTGTGTATTAGCTGTAAACAGTATGGTGTGTATTAGCTGTAAACAGTATGGTGTGTATTAGCTGTAAACAGTATGGTGTGTATTAGCTGTAAACAGTATGTTGTGTATTAGCTGTAAACAGTATGGTGTGTGTTACCTGTAAACAGTAAGGTGTGTATTAGCTGTAAACAGTATGGTGTGTGTTACCTGTAAACAGTATGGTGTGTATTAGCTGTAAACAGTAAGATGTGTGCTAGCTGTGCTAGGCTGGTGGCGGCGTAGCGGTTAAGGAACCTGGCTAGCATGCTAGTAGTCTGGAAATGGTGGGTTCAAATCTCAGCTGCCATCATTGTGCCCTTAAGCAAGGCACTTAACCCTGATTTGCTCTAGGGGAGAATGGCCCTGATGTCATTGATAGTTGACAAAATGTAAGTCGCTTTGGATAAAAGCATCTGCCAAATTACATAAATGTAAAGTTAGCTGTGAACAGTAAGCTGTATATCAGCTGCAACAGTTCATTGTGTGTAAATCAAAGTACAGACTGTGATGTGTGACATGCATAGGCTTGAGGCCTTGTGTTAAGTGAGGACAGTGTATGTGTGAGCTAGCCAGGGCATGGGCAGTAATATCTTTGCACACAGTGAGTTGCATTACTTTGGGTAAAGACAATGAAATGTTTACAATACGTTGGGTGTTAGCTGAGGACAGCTGTGTGGTTGAGCAGCAGACACTAGTGTGTGTTAATGGGAGTATTGGCAGTGTTATGTTTGCAGACAGCACAGCGTGGGGGTGACGACACTGGTGTGTGTGTTAGTGTGTGTGAGAGCTGCAGACACTGCCGTGTGTGTTTGTGTGTGTGAGAGCTGCATACACTACCATGTGTGTTAGTGTGTGTGAGAGCTGCAGACACTGGTATGTGTGTTAATGTGTGTGAGAGCTCCACACACAGGTGTGTGTGTTAGTTGGAGTCCAGGGAGTAATATGTTTGCAGACAGCACAACGTTGAGGTTGTGAGCCTGATGGTTTATTCAAGAGAGCCTCCTGCTCTCTCTCCTCTCTGCTGAAGACCCCCAGCCACCTCTTCAGCACCGAAACCTCGTCTGTCGCAGGTCTGGAACATGTCCCTGCTACCAAAAGCAGATGACGACACACCCACCCTCCACTGTGCCCTGATGTTCCTCTTTGTCAACTGACTCTGTTG
>PYXC01002746.1:40000-47500 GCA_015244755.2 Tenualosa ilisha | reverse complement strand
ACACACACACACACACACAGCATCCTTATCATTTCTTAGTTCATTATGAACTCCTAGTCGAGGCCTTGGTGCTTCTGATAATTTCCCCAGTTATTGGGAGGCAGGCAATGGAGGGATGTGTGTGTGTGTGTGTGTGTGTGTGTGTGTGTGTTGGGTGGTGGGCAAAGATAAATATATAAATAAATAAGACAGAGATGTTCTTTAGGAGCGGGGGGGTGAGCCGAGCGGGGAGAGGGTGGGGGTGAGGGGGTGGAGGGCCGACATATTGGGCCTCCTTATCAGAGGGCAGGTTAGAGCACAGAGGCACAAACACAAATGTAGTCATATTTTCCACTGTAGGAGCACAGACTGGGGTTCAGCACTAGATGCAGACGGGGGGGGGGCATAGAGAGAGATGGTGTAGGGTGGAGGAGGTGGTGAAGCACAGAGAGAGATGGGGTGGAGGGTTAGGTTAGCGGGCATGGAGAGAGATGGGGTGGAGGGTTAGGTTAGTGGGGCATGGAGAGAGATGGGGTGGAGGGTTAGGTTAGTGGGGCATGGAGAGAGATGGGGTGGAGGGTTAGGTTAGCGGGGCTCGGAGAGAGATGGGGTGGGGGGTGATGTTGAAGCACAGAGAGAGATGGGGGGTCAGAGATTGAGTAGAGGTTAGCGGGGCATAGAGAGATGGGGGGGGTTAGTGGCACATAGGGACATGGAGGGGTTAGTGGGGCATAGGGAGATGGGGGTGGGGTTAGTGGTGCATAGAGAGAGATGGAGGGGTTAGTGGGGCATAGAGAGAGATGGGGGGGTTAGTGGCACATAGGGAAATGGAGGGGTTAGTGGGGCATAGGGAGATGGGGGTGGGGTTAGTGGTGCATAGAGAGAGATGGAGGGGTTACAAAACAGCTCAGAGAACAACAGTGGTGCATCTCTCTCTCTCTCACACACACACACACACACACACACACACACACACACAGACACATACATACATACACACACACACACATTCAGAAAAAAACTTTTGTGCTGCATCTGATGCTGGCACTGTGCTGTTTGGTGTTGAATGTCATACATAGGAATCTGAAACACACACACACACACACACACATCATTTCATAGTCATGCTCTCGTGGTGGCTGACTGTGAGAGATACACTCAAAGACAGCTGTGATGTTAAAGCAAGCTGTTCGTGAAATAGGTTTTGCTGGGAGATCAAAGCAAGTAGATGCCGTTAGCGGGAGCCGTCAGCAACTTTCAGACGGGCCTGAGTGAATGCAACTCCTCTGGCCCCTCACAGCCTGCTGGTGCACATGGTGACGCAAACATGGCTCAGATCCTTCACTGCTTTTAGACTGATTCATTTCCTCTCAAACTGGAAATAGACTGTATCTTATACACTTGAGGATTTTACACCTGGACAACGGCCGTGAACACACTGGTTGATCAATGGCCGTGAACACACTGATTGATCGTTTGATCAGATTAATCATTGATGTGTATGTGTTCTTAAGGTGGTTTCTTACCCTAGTAGTAGAGATGGTACCATAATCTCGTTTGTGCAGACATCTGTGTGTGTGTGCGTGCGTGTGTGCGTGCGTGTGTGTGTGTGTGTGTGTGTGTGTGTGTGTGTGTGTGTTGATCCTGATCCAAAGTACTTTTTATACCAACTGTCAGTGCAAGGATCACATACAATGCGTCATCATCCAGCTCCAGTCTAGAATGTAGGGTGTGGACTGACTTTTACAGGTGTCCATTTTACGTGACGGTGCTGAGGGTTTGACTTCAGGGAATGTTATGAGGGATTGACTTTGGTGAATGTTATGTGACAGTGGTGTGGGGTTGACTTTGGTAAATTATGTGACGGTGGTGTGGGGTTGACTTTGGTGAATGTTATGTGACAGTGGTGTGGGGTTGACTTTGGTAAATTATGTGACGTGGTGTGGGATTGACTTTGGTGAATGTTATGTGGCGGTGGTGAGGGTCTGACTTTGGTGAATGTTATGAAGGATTGACTTTGGTGAATGTTATGTGACAGTGGTGTGGGGTTGACTTTGGTGAAAGTTATGTGACGGTGGTGAGGGATTGACTTTGGTGAATGTTATGTGACAGTGGTGAGGGATTGACTTTGGTGAATGTTATGTGACGGAGGTGTGGGATTGACTTTGGTGAATGTTATGTGACGGAGGTGTGGGGTTGACTTTGGTGAATGTTATGTGACGGAGGTGTGGGGTTGACTTTGGTGAATGTTATGTGGCGGTGGTGTGGGATTGACTTTGGTGAATGTTATGTGACAGTGGTGTGGGTTGACTTTGGTAAATTATGTGACGTGGTGTGGGATTGACTTTGGTGAATGTTATGTGGCGGTGGTGAGGGTCTGACTTTGGTGAATGTTATGAAGGATTGACTTTGGTGAATGTTATGTGACAGTGGTGTGGGGTTGACTTTGGTGAAAGTTATGTGACGGTGGTGAGGGATTGACTTTGGTGAATGTTATGTGACAGTGGTGAGGGATTGACTTTGGTGAATGTTATGTGACGGAGGTGTGGGATTGACTTTGGTGAATGTTATGTGACGGAGGTGTGGGGTTGACTTTGGTGAATGTTATGTGACGGAGGTGTGGGGTTGACTTTGGTGAATGTTATGTGGCGGTGGTGTGGGATTGACTTTGGTGAATGTTATGTGACAGTGGTGTGGGGTTGACTTTGGTAAATTATGTGACGTGGTGTGGGATTGACTTTGGTGAATGTTATGTGGCGGTGGTGAGGGTCTGACTTTGGTGAATGTTATGAAGGATTGACTTTGGTGAATGTTATGTGACAGTGGTGTGGGGTTGACTTTGGTGAAAGTTATGTGACGGTGGTGAGGGATTGACTTTGGTGAATGTTATGTGACAGTGGTGAGGGATTGACTTTGGTGAATGTTATGTGACGGAGGTGTGGGATTGACTTTGGTGAATGTTATGTGACGGAGGTGTGGGGTTGACTTTGGTGAATGTTATGTGACGGAGGTGTGGGGTTGACTTTGGTGAATGTTATGTGACGGTGGTGTGGGATTGACTTTGGTGAATGTTATGTGACGGTGATGTGGGATTGACTTTGGTGAATGTTATGTGACGGTGGTGTGGGGTTGACTTAGGTGAATGTTATGTGACAGTGGTGAGGGATTGACTTTGGTGAATGTTATGTGACGGAGGTGTGGGATTGACTTTGGTGAATGTTATGTGACGGTGGTGTGGGGTTGACTTTGGTAAATTATGTGACGGTGGTGAGGGATTGACTTTGGTGAATGTTATGTGACGGTGGTGTGGGGTTGGCTTAGGTGAATGTTATGTGACGGTGGTGAGGGGTTGACTTTAGTGAATGTTACATGAGCCAATCTGCATATTCAGAGAACCGCTGATGCAAACACACTTTATATTTATAGAACACACGGCCCCATACATACATGTTTCCCATGGTGTTATAAAAATATTTACACCAAATCCAAGTGCTTGCAGCCTCTCCTTTCTGTCTTTGTTCAGTCTCTCCTTTCTGTCTTTTTTTCTCTCTCTCTGCCCATCTCTCTCTCTCTCTCTGTCAGTCAGTCAGTCAGTCTGTCTCTCTTCCACACATCTTATTAATATCAATATCCAAAGTCCTATTTCAGTTTGTTTCCACCTCCTCCTCTGTAAACAAGTGATATGAATCGCTCCCTTAATCATGCAAGCCATGTGATTCATACTTCCACAATATCTGTGTGTAGGCAGACATACTGTGTGTGAGCTCTCCAAGCCCATACAAATGTCAAAAGTGCCCATGACCATGAATATGCAAGTGACTCACCAAGCGTCTGGCTGTGGTAGTGGAGTTGTGCGTGTAAGATTTTAATATGGTTGGGCAGATTGTTCCATGTTCCGCTGTTCCGTGCCTATAGGCTCCCACTTCTGCCGTGACCCTCGGAATGCTCGTGGAGTCCATCGTGGGCGGCGGTTTACTTATGCATGTGCTGTGGATCATTGTGTCAGCTAAACACGCATGAAGGACGTCTGAAATTCTTGACCCCAATTTGAGGAGGGGAAATGAGGCGAAACAACAAAAACAGCTGCACACACACACACACACACACACACACACTCTGGCCGAATGCAGCACAACTGATTCCATGCGTGCTCACACTCGAACGCGATCCCCGGCCAAGGGATATGACGAGATAGATAAAAACAAGGTGTGAAAACTGCTCCAGGCTCATCCATATGGACAGGGCCAAAGTGCTGAACATCCCTGCCGTGTTTGTGGGTAAAATAGAAACATACGCACACGCAACACACAAACACACACACACACACACACACACACACACAAGGTTGGGAAGAGGGTGCTGGACATGCCCGCGGCATCTTTGGGAAATGGAGAGTGCTCCATGCCACGGCATGCCACAGCACCCCACGCCATCCAGCGGGGTAATGACCCACGACGGCGGCCTGGGCCAGCGCCAGAAAGGCGCTCCGGAGTGGAAGCGATCTGCTGGCACCGGCCGGGCTGCCGAGAGGGAGACAGAGAGAGGGAGAAAGAGTGGCCGTGGTGCTGACACTGACGGACAGAGATGAGAGACTCAGCAGGCAGGGCGGAGGAGAGGGGTGATGGATACAGGGGTCTGGAGAAGGACAAGGAGCATGGGGGGAGAGGTGTGTGTGTGTGGGGTGTGTGTGTGTGTGTGTGTGTGTGTGTGGGGGGGGCGGGGGCTGGGATGAGGAGCAGCAGCACCACCAATGCTCATTCTGCAGCACTTTATTCTCCTGCCCCAGTCAGTCACGAGAAGACAAGCACACACACACACATACACACTCACATGCACATGGACACACACAAACACACACACACACACAGACACACACTCACATTAAGAGTTCTGTGTCACTCTGACATGTTCTCTGCACTTTCATTACTAGCGGAACACCAGTGAGTGACGGAAACAGCTCTGCACTCACACACACACTCACACACACTTATGGCTTACCACACACACCACACTTGCTAAAAACGCACACTTTCGCCCTGGTTCAGTAAAAATCTGTCCGTCTATCACTTCAAAAAACCTGTTGTTTTACCCCACTTTTCCAGGGGTGGTGTTATAATCGTGTCGGCTGATTGACAAGCATGTTATTACGTGTTATTACAGACAATTATTACAGTAATTTCAACTGTCACTTCCTTGTGGTGTTTTGTGGCAGTAAAATATTAAAATAAATTGCATTCATACGGTGCTGTCACGCTTGATGGACGTGATTGCATATAAAACTATATTCAGTTCATGTTAAATGTGCACACACACACACACACACACACATCAGGTAGAAATTGGAAATACTTTGTAGGATGAAGTCAACAGCTATCAGATTACACTGCTGCTGGCAGAACTCAACAGTGTTGCAGAACAGTTCCACTAAAATGGTAAAGATTTTTCTAGAAGCCCAGTAAGGCCTTGCCCAGATCTCTGACGTTTCATCTGAGAGAGTGACTAGTGTCTCCAGTGGCGTCTGCTGACCCCATTCAGTGGCCAATTAACCCTGCAGTCTGTCTGTCTATGAGGAACTCAGCGCAGTGGGACGGACGTGAAGGATGTCTCTCTGGACATGAGATGTCTGAAGCCCTTCCTCTGATGCTTAAAAGCTTTCTGCTTTGCCATTCTGACTACTGCCTGATCACCAGTGCTTGCAAAGGTCAGCCTTTTTTACAGTAATGTTTTATTGTGTGTGTGTGTGTGTGTGTGAGAGAGAGAGAGAGAGAGGAAGAGAAGGTGTATTTGTCAGGGTTTGTGTATGTGTGTGTGTGTGTGAGAGAGAGAGAGAGAGAGACAGATAGCAAGAGAGGGTGCATTTGTCAGGGTTTTTGTGTGTGTGTGTGTGTGTGTGTGTGTGTGTGTCTGTACAAGAGAGGCTACTCTGAGAGTGACATGCATTAAGACTTCTCTCTCTTCAATGGATGGCTTGGACCTTGACTGATGTGGGTTGGCAGAGGTTGGCTCTGAGGAGGTGTGTGTGTGTGTGTGTGTGTGTGTGTGTGTGTGTAAGTGCATGTGTGGATGATGGCAAGGTGTTGTGAGACTCCTCTGAAGTGCATTAGTTAGACCGGCAGCCCTGAGGTGACGTGCCCTGAAATGGAAGTTTGGTGTGAACGTGTACGCGCACATGTGTGTGTGTGTGTGTGTGTGTGTGTGTGTGTGTGTGTGGTGTGTGTGTGTGTGGATGATGTGAGGTGTCCCGAGATGGGAGTTCTTTTTTCATCTCCTCTCTGACTCCTCTTCACCTTGCTGACATGCAAATAGCAGCATTAGCCCCCGCTAGAAGGTGCTAACTGGAGCAACCGCTTTAAAAATGGATGAGGGAGAAAGAAGGAGGACATTTGCAACAGCCACACTGCAGTAACAGTCCACTTCTACCCATCTTTGGGAAACAGAAGGGCGTCAAAATGCGTAATGCACAACTCCTATACCCAGTGTAAATAAATGATAGCTTATAATTCTGTGTGAACAGCATGCAGTATGCCTTTGGGAAATTATATGCAGTCACTATGGAAGCTGTTTGCACCCTGATCCATTACACGCTCTCACTTTGTGGATGCATATCTAAACCGATGCACTTTGGAGCGCTGTCACTAGAGTTGTAATAGTAAATGAATGCATGATGCCAAGAATTGATTTGTGCTCAGACTTAATGGGAAAGGCCAGAGCAAAACTCCATGAAAGATTTTATATATATATCACCCACAAGCGAGCGACTATAAGCTGCATTTCTGCCCGCATATAGACAGGAGTTTGTGTGCGTGTGTGTGTGTGTGTGTGTGTGTGTGTGTGTGTGTGTGTGTGTGTGTGTGTGTCCCTATTATCTTCCAGTGAAACACATTTCAACTTAACGAATTCTGGCCAACACTTTCCATCGGAGTCATTTGCATCATTGTGAAGAATGAATATTTAATGTTCCACTCTTAAAGGCCAAGTAATGTGTGTGTGTGTGTGTGTGTGTCTGTGTGTCTGTGTGTCTGTCTGTGTGTGTGTGTGCGTGTGTGTGTGTGTGTGTGTGTGCAGCAAAGTACTTCAACTTCAAGTTACTTACACTTGCAAAAGGACACTCAGCGCAGAAAAAGAAATCCCTTTCTTTCATGTTGCTTTTCCATAATGTGTTTGTTCCTGACTGCTGTTGGTGTCTTGGATCATCTCAAACTAACCTCTGCTACTAGATCGAGTGGTGACTGGTGTTTATGGGACATTGCAGAAGGGTTCACTAACACCTCCTCACATAACAACTGAGTCTAAATCAGAAGTACTGTAGATGAGGCCTAATAACATTTGGGTCATCCAGATTAGCAAGTAACTCTTGCTCAGGTCCTCGGGTCAGTTCTTCATCATGGTGGTTGACACCAGGACCAGCCGAGGACTCACAGATTCAGGACGCTAACATTAGCACCATCCCTGGACTGACCTTTTCCTTTTTGGTTCCCTAGCACCAGAACCTGTCCTGGTCCAATCAGTTCTGGATTCTGC
>PYXC01002746.1:27500-30000 GCA_015244755.2 Tenualosa ilisha | reverse complement strand
TGTGAGGTGTGTATATGATGTTTATGTGTACATGTGAGGTGTGTATATGATGTTTATGTGTACATGTGAGATTTGTATATGAGGGATATGTTATATGTGAGGTGTGTATATGATGTTTATGTGTACATGTGAGGTGTGTGTATGATGTTTGTGTGTACATGTGAGGTGTGTGTATGATGTTTATGTGTACATGTGAGGTGTGTGTATGATGTTTATGTGTACATGTGAGGTGTGTGTATGATGTTTATGTGTACATGTGAGGTGTGTGTATGATGTTTATGTGTACATGTGAGGTGTGTGTATGATGTTTATGTGTATATGATGCATGTGTGTGTATGATGTTTATGTGTACATGTGAGGTGTGTATATGATGCATATGTGTACATGTGAGGTGTGTGTATGATGTTTATGTGGGATGTGTTATATGTGATATATTTATGATGTTTATACACTGCTGGACACCTTAATCTCCTCCGGGATTAATAAAGTAACTCTACTCTACTCTACATGATGATTAACATCTCTCTTTCTACTCTACTCCTTTCCTTCGTTCTTCTTTGTTCTTCCGTCCCCACCCCCACCCTCTCCTCTCCTCTTCTTCCGTCTCTCCTCTCCTCTTCTCACCTCTCCTCTCCTTCCTCGTTTCATCTTCTCTCCTCCCCTCCTCTTCTCCCTTCTCCCCCTCTCTCCTCTCCTCTCCTCTCCTCTCCTCTTCACTCCTCCTTTCTCCAGGGCCAAACTCTCTGTGTTCCAGAGCTGCGACCTGAAAAGGTGTTAAAACCCAACTCTAGACGGAGGGAGAATGCACTAACATGCTGTGGGTCAGCACATATTCACACACACATGCACACACACACACACACACACATTAATGAACACAAAGAATGGAATTTTGGACGGACACAAATTTCATTAATAAACAATCACGTAACCCTCCAAACAGGCAATTACAATCACAAGAAAACATGCAATTACAAGACAAGCATGTAAACACACACACACACTCTCTCTCTCACAGACACCAACGCACGCACACACACATACGCACTGACACACGCATCAAAGAGTACAGTGTTTCAAAAGAGAGTTATACTGAGGTTTTAAGAACTTGACAGCCTTTCAGAACTATGTATATGGTGCATTTGAAGCACGCTTACACGCGCGCACACATACACACACACATCACACACATACACACACACACACTATAGGGTGCATTTGTAACTTCAAAGCAGCAGCTTATTGCAACATTTGACAAAGCCGCTAAATGGAAAAAGTGAGATAAAAACAAGCCTGGTGTGTGTGTGTGTGTGTGTGTGTGTGTGTGTGTGTGTGTGTGTGTGTGTGTGTGTGTGTGTGTGTGTGTGTCACACCCATCCAGCTCAGAGTCTCAACTGTATGTGTCACACCCAGGCAACTGTGAGGTGTTGGGTGCTTGGGACCAGTAATAGGATTTGTTTGTGAGAGCCAGAGAAAGTTGGGAAGGTCAGACAGACTCTGTGAGGCTGGTTGTGACCCTACTGAGAGAGAGATATCTAAGGTGGGTCCCCATGGTCCTCGTGGGACACCGTGGACATTTAATGTGGACATCTGACGTGGACACTTTTTTTTTTCACTTATAATTTTAGTCTAAACTAAATGCAAAGCAACACAAATATCAAGTTCTTTGCTTTTACATTTACATTTATGCATTTAGCAGACGCTTTTATCCAACACCACTTATGAAAAGAGTTAACATTCAAGCTACAACACAAACCGTTAAAACCTTTCTGAGAGTACAACTCTCTAACAGGAAGTTGGCAGAAGCTGAAAAAGCAGGAGAGTGATAGAAGTGAAGCAGAGAGAGCCGAGGGTCCATTGGCAGTGCATTCCAGGTCGCTAGATGCTTTGATCCAACAGCTATGCTCAGAAGATATTATTCTCTCTTTGGTGTTTTAAGCAAGGAGTTACTCTCTCATTGGTGTGCATTTGGTGTGCAGCTGACATTGTCGAAAAGTCCTTTGGTTTGTCTTCATGTCCATGAGTCAGTCCCTCAATCCAGACATGTGTTTCCAGATTCTTCCTTTTTCCCCAGTTCTTCTGGAATGAGCATGACTAAGTGAGGAAAATGACTAAGTGAGAATGAGAGTTACTCCAGGCCCATGGTTCCAAAGTGCGGTATCACCTGGTGGACAGTGATAATTACAGCAGTGTCATTTGCAGTGTCAGTATATATATAAATATAAATATCTATTTTCATTTAAATTATTTACTACTTTACCACCCTATTTTATTTGAATTATTCATCCCAGGTATTCCCAGAGGACAGCTCTGAGAATGCATTAAAAATGTACCCTTTTCTTACTCCTTTCAATAATTTACTCCTTTTTTGTCCTTTTCTTTCTTTATTTCACTACACTAATGTTGTTGTTCCTGAGAACAGCACACCTGGAGCGAGGTCAGAAGTCGGTCCCAGCCCTGGGTCTGGCTCTCATCTGGCTCTGATCTGGCCCAAATCTGT
>PYXC01002746.1:22500-25000 GCA_015244755.2 Tenualosa ilisha | reverse complement strand
AAATAGCCTCGGCCTTCTCAGTCTGTATTGGCTGGAAGGCAAAGTGAGAGCAATGGGGAAAAACAACGAGAGAGAAAACTAACAATCAATTTAGCTGCAATTTTCTATCAGAATGGGACTCAATTTTCATGAGTGCATTACCCAGTTCACTCTCCTCTTTCAGGCGTCTGCAAAAAACTATATTTACAATAAAATCAATTTCTCAACACGTCTCTCAGACAATCTCTTCTGAAGTGGTGAATTGAGCCACGCAGCAGAGGCTGCTGGGAAGTCGTGGAGCGAAGACTGATGTGAGGCAGAGCGACGAACGCGCTGATGACAGCCTGGAGGAAGTTTTGCGGAGGGATGTTGCTGTGCTGTTGAGTCACTTTGCGACCCACTTAAAAGACAGGTAGAGAATGATTAGATGATGGGAACACCATCCGCTTGTCACTTACCACTACATTATTGAAGCCCTTAGTGCCTCTGAGGGACTCAGTGTAATTATGTGCAGTATACATTAAACTTTCACATTGGTCATCTATGCACTTCTAAATGTGTGTTATAAATTTGGGCTGAATTGGGATACAGAGTGCATGTAAGTTCAGCTTGTCAGTGAGCTCTACTGCACTGCTATACTGATGATGCATGTTGTGTGGTACGGGCATTAATGATAAATATGCAACGTAGATCATTCCTGCTTTTTCATTCTTTGTGGTATACTGTAGATGTGATGGGAAAGCAGGAATGCAAATCTGTTTCACTCTTCTCATTTTTCTCTCTCCAGTCACAGTTCCAGAACCATCCTGAGCCATGTCCCTTTCTCTTGGAAATCAGTCCCAGTCACAGAACCATTGTGAGCCGTGTCCCTTCCTCCTGGAAGTCAGTCCCAGTTAGAGAATCATGCCGAACTGTGTCTCTGTCTCAGAAATCAGGTGTTGCTGCTCCTTGTGCCGCACTGACTGTTCCCATTTCTAAACGCTTCCCGCTCCATCTGTGCATAAAAGCTTTAAATGTCAGGAGAAAATAGGGACTTCCAGGCCTCATATAATAACTGCTGTACAAGATCTAACCCAGCATGTGCTAGGAAAACACTTCAAACAAGAGCTGATAAGATTTCACATGAGCGTAAAAAACGTTGGAGCCGACATTGATTGCAGGGTTACTTTATGACTGCAGGGGCACAAATAAAATGGAGCGCAGCAGTATTAGCCGAAAGCCTTTGATTAACTTCTGTAATGAACCCACTTTACTTTTGCAACAGCTGATTGCCACTGCAGACTACAGACAGACTGCGCTATCGGTATCCCCACCCCTCCGCCTCACCTCGCCATCACACTGGCGTGCGCTAATACTGAATTAGCAAAATTTGTACGTAGCAAAATGTGCCTTGATTATTGCAGGCCATTTAACCCACCAAACTCAACCACAATACAATTAGCTAATTAGCCTTAGCGGTGACCCCAGAGGGGGAGTGTGAGGAGAGAGCCTGTAAACACAACATGAGATCCACGCAGGCAGGAAGGAGTTAGGCTGCATGGCCTAATCTCCCCTCCCCTCCCCTCCCCTCACCGACACAGATACACACAGAAACAATTTTATTTTTTTGACCTGTTTTGAAAACACTAAATAGGAGGTTTTCTCCTCACACACGACACACTAACCCAGATGAGAGGCAGCATCTCTAGGGAAAGTACTGTCCGCTGAAAGACTAGAGGCCAAAGCTCGGATCACTGTCAGTAATGTATGGCAGCGGTTAAGACGAGATCTGAGGCACACACCTCAAAGCACCTCAGGGTCGATGTCAGAGATCTAGGTCAGCTGCCCACGGTGGGTTCCAGGTTACCATAGAGATAACATTATGGGGTGGAGGGTAATGCAAACAGGATGGGTAGAGGTGGGGGAAGTGGAGAGGCAGACTGTACACTGTACACAACATGAATCAGGCTTGTGGCTTTGTTGTACCAGTCACACGAGATAGACAGTCATTTCACTCTCAGTAGCAACCTTGGCATCTAAAAGAAATGAGCGAACCAAAAAAGTGTGTGTGTGTGTGTGTGTGTGTGTGTGTGTGTGTGCGCGCACTAGCTCTCTGACATTCGGCAGCTTGTGTCTCCAGATAAAAGACCCCTTGCTTCTGTGTTACTCTAATCCTACATGAGAAGATCTATAAGTAACCTGCCACCATCATCAATGGGACGATCTATAGCACACGCACACACACACACACACACACACACACACCTACACACCACCCACTGGTCATACACACACTTACACACACACACTTACACACCAACCACTGTTTTACACACACACAAACAAGCTACCATTACTGTTCATTGGCCATACACAGATACACACACAGGTCCACACCAACCATAATCCCTCATTAGTCAAAGCAGCCAGGCATTCACAGCAGGTAAATACTCCAGTTATTCATGAGGTGGGTAGATCCCATAGATGGCACCTATACTCAGGCCACAGTGTGTGTGTGTGTGGGGGGGGGGTACTGAGTGAT
>PYXC01002746.1:0-15000 GCA_015244755.2 Tenualosa ilisha | reverse complement strand
TGTCAGCTTGTGTGTGTGTGTGTGTGTGTGTGTGTGTGTGTGTGTGAGAGAGAGAGAGAGTGAGAGAGAGAGAGCGTAGTTCTCATTGTGCCTGTCCTCCGTATGAGCAGTGAGCAGAGACTAGAGTCAGAGTGTGTCAGCTTGTGTGTGTGTGTGTGTGTGTGTGTGTGTGTGTGTGAGAGAGAGAGAGAGAGAGAGAGAGAGAGAGAGAGCGTAGTTCTCATTGTGCCTGTCCTCCTTATGAGCAGTGAGCAGAGACTGGAGTCAGAGGGAGACTACAAGTGGGTCCTCACCCTTTCGTTAGATAACAGGCACCTCCATGCCCCAGTGACAGCTGCTGAATGGTGTCCAAACACTTCAGCCAGTCCTTGTAGACAGACAGACAGACAGGCACACACACACACACACACACACACACACACACACACACACACACACACACACACACAATCACTCCAATGCACAAAAACCCACACACACAAACGCACATGTATGCATGAACACACATACACACACACACGTGTACAAACACATACACACATACACATACACGCGCAATCACTCCAATACACACACACACACACACACACACAAACGCACATGTATGCATGAACACACAGACACACAAACACACACACACGTGTACAAACACATACACACGCAATCACTCCAATGCACAAAAATACACACAAACACACAAGCACGTGTACGCATGAACACACACACACACACACACACAGTCACAGTGTCAGACCTAAGCTGAACCCTCTCTTTGAAGTGGGAAGCAGAGCTTTTCCCTGGGCTTTGACACACAATATCAACTTGAATCTCATCTATTAAAGATCTGTGCCAACATACCAGCGGTACCACTACCACCAACAGCTACACGCACGCACACACACACGGCCACACACACACACACACACACACACACACACACACACACACACACACACACACACTCACACACACATTGTCAAAACTGTCACGGCTCTGAGTTGGACAACAAATGCGCGCACACACACACACACACACACACACACAGAGAGAATACTCAGTATGTCTTTGAATAAAGTGTATTTGCATGTTGTGTGCAAGAGTGTATGCCACAAAGCCTGGCCATAGGAAAGAGCATCAGTGGGACACGTTTCTAGAAGCATCCGGTGTGTGACAGAGTCCTCTCCCCTCACGACTGCCATGAGAATTGGCTTAAGCATCCAACAACAAACAAACATACACACACACACACACACACACACACACAGACACATAAGCTTAAGCACCCAGCCAGCTTGACTACTGTCAGCATACCACCAGCTTTAGAAGAGAACGGACTCTTAGAAAGGTCACATGCTCCACTCCCAGTCAGGCACTGAAATAACACACCAAGGTTTCGAGAACAACAACAACAACAACAATAACAACAGCAGCGACAGAGCCAAGGGAGACTGAACTCCTGACACTTCAACATCAGAGGCAGAGGGAGGCGTTTCATCAACAGTTTGCCAAAGCCGCATGCAAAAGCCAGAAGAAAAGGATCCCTACCTCTTTGTCAGATGCCAAAAATCACAAGTCTGGAACCAGTCAGAAAAGCATGGGTGTGGATTTCAACAGAAAACAAAACGGACAAAAAGAACTCCTTCCCAAAGCACCCAGGATCCTAATTGTCCTCCTGTCTCCTCCTCTCTCGCTCCTGTGCTCCGCGCGCTGTCTCTGTCAGCTGTTTCCTTCTCCCGTGGGTGAAAGGCTTCACTTTTGGTGCGTGTGTGTCGGGGAGGTGAAAACACACATGGTCAGGAGCATGCTGAGCTCGGGAGGGTATTGCCCCATGAAGCTGCCTGCCTGTCCTTCCTTTGGGCTGGGGTCTGTCAATGTCTCCCCTTACCCACACACACACACACACAAACACTCTCACACACTCACACACACACACTCACACTCACAACCACCCACACACTCACTCACTCACACACACACACACACACACAAACAAACAAGTATCAGTCCTCCAGAGTGTGGGAGAAGTCCATCCGATCCTGACGGGACTGGCTGGGTCAACGTTTCCTTTTCCCTCTCTCTCTTGCTCTCTCACACACTCACTTATCCACACACACACTCACACACACACTCCTCTCCTCTCCCTCACACACACACACACACACAGGTAACAGTTCTCCACAGCGCAGGGTTAGTCCATCAGAGGGTGCAGCCAAGACCACAAAGCGGCTTCAGGAGTGGAGAGGCAAAGTGAAATGTGAAGCGTCAGATCTCCCCTCCTCTGTGATTCTGAGAGTGTGTGTGTGCGCGCGTGTGTGTGTGAGTGTGTAAGTGTGGGGAGCATAAATCCCAGCACAACATGCCAGAGTGCCCGACTCCTCACTGACAGGAGCGCGGTAGCGGAAGCAGCCACGGCAACAGAGACGACGGCGGCAGCGGACGCGACGAGAGCGGAGGCAACGCTAACGCTAACGCTAACGGCAGAGACGGCAGGAGGCTGGAGAGACTCGGAGAAGCCGGGAGCATCTTCATCCGTCCTCCCCGGGCGACAGTCACTCCTCTAGGACTCCTCTAACCCCCCACTCCTCCACATCCTCCTCCTCCTCCTCTCGGCTGTCTCTTTTATCTGTTTGGGGAGCGCTGCTTCCAGGGAGCGCACTTGCCAGAGACGGAGAGACAGAACAAGTGAGCGCGTGCGAAAGAGAGAGAGAGAAACAGAGTGAGAGAGGCAGAGGGAGGGAGGGAGTGTGTGTCTGTGTGTGTGTGAGAGAGAGAGGGAGAGAGAGAGGGAGAGAGAGAAGGCTTGCACTGTCACTGACTACATTAGTGGGTCTGAGTAGGTGGAGTTTTCCTTGCAGCACAGGGGGGATCATGATTAGAAATCCAAAGGAGAGAGAGAGAGAGAAAGAGAGAAAGAGAGAGAGAGAGAATTTGGAAGAGCATGTAAGAAAGGCAGAGAAGGAGGGTGTGTGTGTGAGATAGAGAGAGAGAGGATATGGATTATCTGTGTGTGTGTGTGCATGCACGTGTGTGCGTGCATGTGTGTGTGTTTGTGTGTGTGCGTGTGTGTGTGTGTGGATGAGAAAGAGAGAGACAGAGCGGAGGGAGGAAAGGGTGTGTGTGTGTGTGTGTGTGTGTGTGTGTGTGTGTGTGTGTGTGTGTGAATGTGTGTGTCAGGGAGAGCACGAGAGCAGGAGTCAGAGAAATGCAAAGGAAGGATAAATGGGGTGCTGGAAGAACGAGAGAGATGAATGGAGCCCCGTGTAGAGGTTACAGAGAAACGATAGAGAGCGCTGACAGAGAGAGAGACAGGGAGAGACAGGGAGAGAGACAGAGAGAGAGAGAAAGGGTGAGGGCAAGAGAAAGGAGAGAATTAGTGGTTGGGTTGCTTCTCTCTCCAACTTGGTAAATTGAAAGTGCCAATCTAATGAACAACCATAAATATTGATTCATTCATTTTGAGGCGCAAGCTAAAGTGTGTGTGAAGACTCTGTTTGAGCCCAGGCAAGGGCAGGGGCAGTAACAGCACCACCAGACACTAGAGCAACATGGACACATTTCTATTGGACTGGATTACATAAGGACAGGGCTTTCACCCATGAGTTATTTCAGTCAAACGTTAAACGTAGTAATATCATTCATATCAGATAATACCCGAATACATATTCAGCTGTTAAACTTATTAAAATGCAATTTATTGCTTCCCAGAAGCTGAACTTCTTTGATTGAATACTGCTGCACATCAGACACTATCAGTGATTGTTTTAATATGCGCCTGTAAGTTAATGCTTTACTATGGATGAATGTGTGTCTACATGAGAGGTGTGTAATTAACGACTCCTCTTGCACATGTAAGCCCACCCCTGATTAACAAAGCACTTCGCATAGCCCTCCTCATTTCACACAAATGTCACACACATTGCTAGTTCAAAATCCATCGACTATTGACTATGTTGTTGGTGTTGGTGGTGTTGCTGTTGTTGTATGTGTGTGTGTGTGTGTGTGTGTGTGTGTGTGTGTGTGTGTGTGTGTGTGCTGAGGTCCTGTAGAGAAGTGGTGTCCCCATGAGGGAGCTAGAGGAACAGTCAGTGACACACGTCTCCCAACCCCTCCTTCTCTCTCTCTCTCTGTCTCTCTCTCTCTCTCTCTCTCTCTCTCCCTTTTTCTCGCTCTCAGCTCTGAATGCAAATTTAATTCAACACAGATTTACTCATGAAAATTAAATTGTAATTAATGTGGTGTTTGTTCATTCTAATATCAAACATGAGCTGGCTATAGTTATGCATGGTTTGGTGTACGACAGCAGTGGCATATTATGAACACCAAATGATATGATAAGGCATGACATGTTTCGTAAATCTCGTGTAAATATATTAAAGGAATGTTTTGCTAGAGTGTGTGTGTGTTCAAGTGGCAGACAGAGTGTGTGTGTGTGTGTTCAAGTGGCAGACGGAGTGTGTGTGTGTGTGTTCAAGTGGCAGACAGAGTGTGTATTCCAACACCACTCAGACAGACAAGTAGGGGAATCTCAGGAGGGACGAGGAAAAGCTGCATAGTTTTGGGTAGAGAGGAGAAACACAGTGCCTCTGGCCACTGTCAGATGTTCAGAACTCTAATACTGGGTTAGACTGAGAAGTGTTCAGAACTCTGATACTGGGTTAGACTGTGAAGTGTTCAGAACTCGGATACTGGGTTAGACTGAGAAGTGTTCAGAACTCTGATACTGGGTTAGACTGTGAAGTGTTCAGAACTCTGATACTGGGTTAGACTGAGAAGTGTTCAGAACTCTGATACTGGGTCAGACTGTGAAGTGTTCAGAACTCTGATACTGGGTTAGACTGTGAAGTGTTCAGAACTCTGATACTGGGTTAGACTGTGAAGTGTTCAGAACTCTGATACTGGGTTAGACTGTGAAGTGTTCAGAACTCTGATACTGGGTTAGACTGAGAAGTGTTCAGAACTCTGATACTGGGTTAGACTGTGAAGTGTTCAGAATTCTGATACTGGGTTAGACTGTGAAGTGTTCAGAATTCTGATACTGGGTTATACTGAGAGGTGTTCAGAACTCTGATACTGGGTTAGACTGTGAAATGTTCAGAACTCTGATACTGGGTTAGACTAAGAAGTGTTCAGAACTCTAATAGTGGGTTAGACTAAGAAGTGTTCAGAACTCTGATACTGGGTTATACTGTGAAGTGTTCAGAACTGTAATACTGTGAAGTGTTCAGAACTCTGATAGTGGGTTAGACTAAGAAGTGTTCAGAACTCTGATACTGGGTTATACTGTGAAGTGTTCAGAACTGTAATACTGTGAAGTGTTCAGAACTCTGATAGTGGGTTAGACTAAGAAGTGTTCAGAACTCTGATAGTGGGTTATCCTGTGCTACTGGAAGATGTAGCTGGCTTACAAACTTTCTTTTTTCAATCAAGTAGTGGATTTATGTAAAGGAGCCTATAGGCCTATAGGGCTCTTAACATCACAAAACAACAACAATATAATAATGAGAATCAGTGGATATGTGAAAGTCAATACATAAGATAAAATTATCTGTGGCACAAAAGCCAAAGACTAAGTTAAACTAGATGTACCACATATCGGTACATAGTGTGACGCCACATATTGCAGAATGTGCCATCTGAGGAAACTGAATCTTCATCCCTACTCTTGACACATCTTTTGAACAACAACTCTTACATATTCGCCCCCATGAGTTATACATACATGCTGACACACATACATACATATGTACAGTCTTCACATACTTCAAGTGTGTGTGTGTGTGTGTGTCTGCATGTATGTATGAGAGAGTTCTGTGCATTGCATATGCATGTTTCATGTCTCAACAGAGAGAGAAAAAGAGAGAGAGAAAGAGAGAGAGAGAGAGAGAGAGAGAGAAAGAGAGAAAGAGAGAGAGATTGTGTGTGTTTCAGTGCTGGAGTGTAGGCACCACATTTAAGTTTCCATCTGTTTGCTCATATTTTTTCTATTTTGCGTTCTACAGGCTGTGAGGGTCTGATTCTTTAAGTTGGTGTGTGAGGGTGTGATCCTTTAAGTTGGTGTGTGAGGGTGTGATCCTTTAAGTTGGTGTGTGAGGGTGTGATCCTTTAGGTTGGCATGTGAAGGTGTGATCCTTTAAGTTGGCGTGTGAAGGTGTGATCCTTTAAGTTGGCGTGTGAAGGTGTGATCCTTTAAGTTGGTGTGTGAGGGTGTGATCCTTTAGGTTGGCATGTGAAGGTGTGATCCTTTAAGTTGGCATGTGAGGGTGTGATCCTTTAAGTTGGCGTGTGAGGGTGTGATCCTTTAAGTTGGCGTGTGAGGGTGTGATCCTTTAAGTTGGTGTGTGAAGGTGTGATCCTTTAAGTTGGTGTGTGAGGGTGTGATCCTTTAAGTTGGTGTGTGAATGTGTGATCCTTTAAGTTGGTGTGTGAGGGTGTGATCCTTTAGGTTGGCGTGTGAAGGTGTGATCCTTTAAGTTGGCGTGTGAGGGTGTGATCCTTTAGGTTGGTGTGTGAGGGTGTGATCCTTTAAGTTGGTGTGTGAAGGTGTGATCCTTTAGGTTGGTGTGTGAAGGTGTGATCCTTTGTGGAACGACGGGGAGAAGGCAGGTCAGCAGATATTATCATTTGACCTCAGCCGGCGTGAAAGGCCTGCTTAAAGTCTTGTCTGCAAAAGCTGCCTTAAACACTCAAACAATTGCATCCTTTATTGGGTATTTACGTTGGTTTGCAATGAATCACTGTCAACGTCAACTATTCTCTCCGGATTTTATTTTTTGTCTTTTCTGAGACATAATCTGTGAGTCATCACATTGCCTGCTGTCTCCAACTGGTACAAAAACTAAGTGAATGGAATTAGGGTTAAAGAAGAAACTATTAAAAACGATTTTGCCTCTAGACTCAGTGGCATGTCATCCACTGGCCTGAATCTACCTATCTTCTGAATATACCTATCCACTGGCCTGAATATACCTATCAACTGGCCTGAATATACCTTTCCACTGGCCTTAGGTTACCTATCCACTGGCCTGAATATACCTATCCACTGGCCTGAATATACCTTTCCACTGGCCTTAGGTTACCTATCCACTGGCCTTAGGTTACCTATCCACTGGCCTGAATATACCTTTCCACTGGCCTTAGGTTACCTATCCACTGGCCTGAATATACCTATCCACTGGCCTGAATATACCTATCCACTGGCCTGAATATACCTTTCCACTGGCCTTAGGTTACCTGTCCACTGGCCTGAATATACCTATCCACTGGCCTAAAGAGAGAACCCATCTTGCATGCAACACGTCACACAAATATGCCCAATACATGAGTTATTCAAAATAAACTTTCATCATTGAAACTTTAACCACTGAAACTCCATGATGGGTGCTCTAACCATTACAGCGATATACTAGAGGAAATCAACCTATAGCCCTGTTTGACGAGAAAATTTGATCCAACGTAACCTAATGTAACCCATAACAGACAAGATAAAAAAACACACCCTCACTGATTAGCATTGACATCAATGTATAAATATATTAGTGCTGTCAATCAATTGATATAAAACAATCTAATTAATCACAATAGATAAAGTTAATCATGATTAAATGTGTGACTAATTGTGATTAAAGTTTCAAAGTCTTCCTTTATTTTTATGAAGAAAGAATGTCACACATGGCCCTGGTTAGCGCAGGCTTCAGCAAAGTGGCGCTCCTTAGTTCCCTTCACACCCTCTGTGAAAGAGTGTAGTTGCCACAGGTTGTCTGTGACAGTGCGAGCTACTTTTGAAATGATGGGGCTGAAAAGATTGACCACATGATCTTTTAATCATCCCCTGCCACACTCACATCTCACGTGTCGAAGCCAAAGGGAGGAGGGCGCTGGTGGAAAGGGTGACATATGCGTCTGCATGATTCATTTGTGTCAAGAAAAGAACTTATTTAGTAACAAATTTTGACATTAGTCACATGCATTGCGTCACAACTTTGACAGCACTAATATATACACACAAATACACACACACACACACACACACACACACACACACACACACACACACAGTGTGTGAGAGGTGTAAACAGCAGCAAATGTTTTCCATAATTGTGTTTCCATCCTGATGAGACACGGAGTCAGATGAAGCAATAGAGCAGCCAATACCAGCGACACACACCTCAATAACAGAGACACACACACTCACACACACACCTCAATAACAGAGACACACACACTCACTCACACACACACCTCAATAACAGAGACACACACACTCACTCACACACACACCTCAATAACAGAGACACACACACTCAGACACACACCTCAATAACAGAGACCAACACACTCACTCACACACACACCTCAATAACAGAGACACACACACTCACTCACACACACACCTCAATAACAGAGACACACACACTCAGACACACACACACCTCAATAACAGAGACACACACACTCACTCACACACACACCTCAATAACAGAGACACACACACTCACTCACACACACACCTCAATAACAGAGACACACACACTCAGACACACACCTCAATAACAGAGACCAACACACTCACACACACACCTCAATAACAGAGACACACACACTCAGACACACACCTCAATAACAGAGACCAACACACTCAGACACACACTTCAATAACAAAGACACACACACTCAGACACACACCTCAATAACATAGACACACACACTCAGACACACACCTCAACAACAGAGACCAACACACTCACACACACACCTCAATAACAGAGACCAACACACTCAGACACACACCTCAACAACAGAGAGCAACACACTCAGATTTGTCAGAGACACACACCTCAGTAACAGAGACCAGCACACTCAGTTTTGTCAGACACACACCTCAATAACAGAGACTAACACACTCAGATTTGTCAGCGAGACACACACCTCAATAACAGAGACCAACACACTCAGACACACACACTCAGATTTGTCAGAGAGACACACACCTCAATAACAGAGACTAACACACTCAGATTTGTCAGCGAGACACACACCTCAATAACAGAGACCAACACACTCAGACACACACACTCAGATTTGTCAGAGAGACACACACCTCAATAACAGAGACCAACACACTCACATTTGTCAGAGAGACACACACCTCAATAACAGAGACTAACACACTCACATTTGTCAGATGTCAGAGAGACACACACCTCAATAACAGAGACTAACACACTCACATTTGTCAGATGTCAGAGAGAACACTCAATCCTACATCATCATATGTGTATGGGAGAGAGAGAGAGAGAGAGAGAGAGTATCTACTGTGTCTGTGTACATCTGCTGTCTTCTAGCTAACTGGGTCCTTTGAGATCCTATTTGTTTGTGTCGCTAACGGCCAACATAGCATTGTGAGCTCCCGCAGACCGTTTTTAGACACGGCAATTTCACAAGTCAATGAGAATACTTACGTTCACCCACTGCTTTTGTTAAATGGATTTTTGAAGAAGTTTAATGAGAATAAATAAGTTCAGAAAAACTGGTTATAATATACAGAATTGAATGAAGTTTCAGGAGTATAAATAGATAAATACACACTGGTCTTAATCAGGAATATGAGCATGAATAAATGAAAACACTGATTTCAGGAATGATATTTTGTAAAGTATGAAGACTATAAGTGTGTTATGTTATGACCACTTGGCTCGAGGTGGAGATAACATAGTGGGAGTCCACATCAGGCGTAACGTTAAAACAATCGTTTATTAAATCAAATAGAAAGAATAGTCAGTAAGTGTAGAATACGCAAAAGTGTAGTGAAAGTCAGCATAGTGAAATGCAGTGTGGACAAAGAAAGAAAGAAAGAAGACCGCAGCCAACCCTGGCGGAACAGCAGGCCGGAGCAGGAGTCAGAGAGAGTCACTGGCGGAACAGCAGGCCGGAGCAGGAGTCAGAGAGAGTCACTGGCGGAACAGCAGGCCGGAGCAGGAGTCAGAGAGAGTCACTGGGGGAACAGCAGGCCGGAGCAGGAGTCAGAGAGAGTCACGGCGGAACAGCAGGCCGGAGCAGGAGTCAGAGAGAGTCACTGCACACTGGGGGAACAGCAGGAGTCAGAGCAGGAGTCAGAGAGAGTCACTGGGGGAACAGCAGGCTGGAGCAGGAGTCAGAGAGAGTCACTGGCGGAACAGCAGGCCGGAGCAGGAGTCAGAGAGAGTCACTGGGGGAACAGCAGGCCGGAGCAGGAGTCAGAGAGAGTCACTGGGGGAACAGCAGGCCGGAGCAGGAGTCAGAGAGAGTCACTGGGGGAACAGCAGGCTGGAGCAGGAGTCAGAGAGAGTCACTGCACACTGGGGGAACAGCAGGCTGGAGCAGGAGTCAGAGAGAGTCACTGGGGGAACAGCAGGCTGGAGCAGGAGTCAGAGAGAGTCACTGCACACTGGGGGAACAGCAGGCTGGAGCAGGAGTCAGAGAGAGTCACTGGCGGAACAGCAGGCCGGAGCAGGAGTCAGAGAGAGTCACTGGGGGAACAGCAGGCCGGAGCAGGAGTCAGAGAGAGTCACTGGCGGAACAGCAGGCCGGAGCAGGAGTCAGAGAGAGTCACTGGGGGAACAACTGGAGCAGGAGTCAGAGAGAGTCACTGGTGGAACAGCAGGCCGGAGCAGGAGTCAGAGAGAGTCACTGCACACTGGGGGAACAGCAGGCCGGAGCAGGAGTCAGAGAGAGTCACTGGCGGAACAGCAGGCCGGAGCAGGAGTCAGAGAGAGTCACTGGTGGAACAGCAGGCCGGAGCAGGAGTCAGAGAGCGACTGCACACTGGGGGGAGCGTTTAAATCCTGGGCCAATTAGCCACCATGGCCAGCCCAGCTAAGTTGCCCAGCTCCCCCTGCAGCCTGGGAGCTGGGAGACTAGTGTGTGCTGTAATAGGAGGATTGAGGCACAGCACAGCACAGCACAGTACCACAGCACAGCAGAGCTGGGCGCAACAGTTACGAAACACAGTTTTGATGTAAGAGTTATCCTTTAGCAATGAGTGTAAATATGCAAAGCTATGACACTGAAATGAATGGTTTGCATCTAGAATATACTGATTGAGTATAAGCTGTGTAACTGGTGCCTTTAATACATTGCTATTGATCTTTTCTAAGTAACTTTAACCAGATTAAGTGTTTTAATGGACTCAATCTTTCTATGTGCCACTTTGCTGCTGTGTGGAACTCTAGTCAGTGCTGTGTGGAACTCTAGTCTAGTCAGTAGGAATAGTCAGACGGTTTGCTGGGTGGCCACAGGTAGCCTGTATTTAGACACACTGGAATTTCCATGTTATTACACTGTTCAGCCATAGTTGACAATGTGACAATGTGAATGTATGACTGTGTGAGGGATACATGAACGTATGTGTGTTGTGTTATGATATGACAGCATGAATGTATTTGTAAGTTCCATGTTTATTAACCACACTGAGACCAAAAATAAGATATTTTGCTGATCCTGATAGATAAATAAATGGATGAAGAACAGGAGAGCAGCAGCCTGTGTCATCTCCTTATTTTATCCACCTGTTTTACAGGCACGTTAATATATTGTGTGTGTGTGTGTGTGTGTGTGATTGGAGGACTCTGAGTGACCATGGATCCACTCCCAATCTCCACTAAGTACTGGCTGTGGTTCAGCACACAGTGGCCTAAATGTGTTGGGTGGGCAGGGCGTTGAAAGAAAGGCTTTGGTAACGTACATTAGAGGGCAGTAACTCTGGGGGAGTCCACAGCTGTCCACATTTCTGATCTCAGGTTTTTAAACGCTGTCACCACACGCAGGCTTTTGACAGAATCACAGCCTGCATTCAGCTGAAGCTGGGAGTGGATGCATGGACATACAGAGTCCTTCAGCAAACACACACACACACACACACACAGACAACACACACAGACAGACTGGCATACACACACAACACACACACACTGGTGCTCACTCAACACACACACACATACACACACTCACACACTCAGGCTGTGCAAATGATGTGATAATGGTGAGGTCCAGAGCCGCACCTCAGGAACAGTAATGAGTCTCAGGTCCGTTAATGAAGCTTGTGTCCCAGGTTGCAGTCTTCAGCCCCCGCCCATGTCCTGACCCACCCCACAGTATGCCCCGCCCACGTATGCCCGGACCCGCCCCACAGCAGGGCCAGAGTTGGGCCAAATGCAATCCAGTCTCAGCAGGTGAGGCTAAGGCAGTGTGCTCAAAACTACCCTTGTCCTCCTCCTCTCAAACAGCACAGAAGACAAATGAGACACACTTAATACACACAGATATGCATACACACTTACACTTACACACACACACACACACACACACAGTGGACACACAGAGTGGACACATAGGCTCTGTTGACTTGAGTGTGTGTGTGTCTGTGTGTGTGTGTGTGTGAGTGTGGTGAGCAACGGCTTAATTGAGGTGGCCAAGAATAGTTACAAAAAGCCAGACCAGTTACATAAACACAGACCCTCTTGCTCTCTCTTTCACTCACTCTGTTCCTCAGCTCCTCTCTCTCTCTCTCTTTCTCTCCTTCTCCTCTCACTGTCTTTTACTCACTCTTTTTATTCCTCAGTTCCTCTCTTTCTCTCTCTCTCCTCTTGGTCTCACTTTCACTCACTCTTTCTATCTCTCAGTTTCTCTCACTCACCCTCTCTCTTTCTCCTTTCTCTCTCTTTTTCTCTTTCTTTTCTCTTTTTCATTCTCTCCCTCTCTCTGTATTGGAAGTTTTGGCTCCTTGCTCAAGTCTTTTTGTTGATGTACAGAATCATAAATCTGCCCAACCTGGTTAGCAGCCCTCAGGTGCCTGGAGGAAAACCCCAATAATCCTCAGCATGTATGAGCGATTGGATTGGGCTTTGGCTGCATCAGCCTTGAATTGAGTCGCATGCGTGCGTGTGTGTGTGTGTGCATGTGTGTGTGAGGTGCTTCAAACAGGCTGGAGGAAGACCTGGAATTGAGCTTTATGACTGCAGTTGGCACGGAGACAGCTGAATCCACATCACAGTGGCATAGAATGTACTAGAGGTGCTGAGAGAACACTGATTGGCCGTCACTGTGAGACTCCCAGACCCAGACAGCATTGACACCTATTCATTTGGCATGCAGTATGTTTTAATTCATAAGTAAACAGCACTGAGTCCTACAGATAATTGTACTTACATCCGGTAGAGACACAGACATGGAAGCAAAACAGGCAGACGTGCCTGAAACAGAGACAATTACGGATAAACAAATATAACTATTCAGGGAGAAAGAGAGAGAGGGAGAGGGAGAAAGAGAGAGAGAGAGAATTGTTACTAATTCATGGTTCATGTCCTGAGGTGTGTAGTAGGTAGTTAAGGTACTGTTCAGACCCAGTGAGATTTTTTTAACCTTCAAAAACCTGGGTAACACAAAGCACTGAGTAAAAAATATGTAAGGTTGAAATTGGTTGTGTACATCTTGTTGCTTTAATACATTTGATAGGAAAGCACTTTGGTCAACCACTGGCTGGGTTATATTGTGCTATATAAATAAGCCTGACTCTCACTATGACTGTGACCTCACATTTGGCTACATATCTCCCTGACTTGGCTTTGACAGGCAGCTAATCAAGATGCAATCTAAAAGTTGAACTATTTCTAACATTGATCTTCTCACATTTTTCGCTTCTTTTTCACCCTGTGTGTTGCTCATATTTCGTGCGATGAGGGTGGAAATAGTCACGTCGTTACATTTTTTAGGTAAACAATAGAATTCAATGACTTGAGGTGCAAAGCAGCGCTCAAATAGCACACCTTGGTGAGTGACACCAGAGGTAGTGAAGGACCTGAGCAGAGCACAGCCGTCCTCATTGTCTGGGCTGAACAAAGCAAGCAGGCTGCTCCATTAGCAGTGTTTTGAAATGGCTGAGATCCCTTAATGACTTGCCTTAATGACACCAAGGGGAGAACACTGTAAACGGAGACAATGTGGAACATCCATGTGTGTGTGTGTGTGTGTGTGTGTGTGTAGGATACGTGTATATAAATCTATATTTCTACATTGCTCATATTTTTTATTTGGCCCACTTTGATATTTGTTATTTATCATTTATATTATTTTTATTTATTTATTTATCTATCTATCTATTTATTCATTTACTACTGCATTCTTCTGGCTGCTGATGGGGTTTATTTATGCTCTCTTACAACTTCATTTCGTCTACCCTGCTCCTCCTGAAGCAACATCTGGAATGACAACACAAATAATCTTGAATCTTTAATTTTGAATCTTGAATGTGTCCATCTTACACACACACACACACACACACACACACACACACACACACACACACACACACACACACACACACACACAAATACACACAGATATGTAGCGTATCCATTCCTGTCCACGTCCCTAGTGATAGTAATCTCCAGTGAAATCTCTGCTCCCGGCGCTCAGCACCACTCCTGAGATCACTGTCAGAACCAAAGGCCTGACACACACACACACACAAACACACACACACACAGAAAGGCCATAAGAATGTGTCTATGATTTCTCTTTCAGAGAGTAGACTTCATACCTTGGCGGCAGACACACACATAAACCCAAAAACCATAAGAATGTGCCTATGATCTCTCACCACAGAGACTGGACTTGACTCAGACAGACCGGAGTGGCCATCCAGCCAAGCCAGACAGTCCCCCGACCCCAAAGCGTGATTCACGTGGAGTTATCCCTCCTGTCTGGCAGCTTGCTTGTGGCACGCTAGCCTGCTACACTGTGCTGCGCTGTACTACGCTGTGCTGTGTTGTGCTGTGCTGTGCCACGCTGTGCTGTGCTGTGTTGTGCTGTGCCACACTGTGCTACGCTGTGCTGCGCTGTGTTGTGCTGTGCCACACTGTGCTACGCTGTGCTGCGCTGTGTTGTGCTGTGTTGTGCTGTGCTGTGTTGTGCTGTGTTGTGCTGTGCTGTGCTGTGCTGTGCTGCGCTGTGTTGCGCTGTGTTGTG
>PYXC01002745.1:0-82978 GCA_015244755.2 Tenualosa ilisha | reverse complement strand
TTCATGCCATGCAACTGTCTCTCTGACAAATATGATCAGTGATGTATGAGACTGGCCTAACTCATTCTCTGCTGAGTGTCATCCTTGCTTCCCACTGGTTGACTCCTGTCACCTACTCCCCCTGAGAGGAATGCAACCAACTTGACAGGAGGACATTGCCAGTACTCTCCTTCCTAGAGACCTTTCCTTGACGCCCATGCCAGCAGTTTTTATCATGTAAGAAACATTGCCTCTATCACACAACAATCTTCAAACAGTTATCCATGCTTCTATTTCCTCTTGGCTGGATTACTGCAACTGCTTGTGTATAGGTTTGTCACGGCACGGCTTTTAACAGGAACAAAGAAATTTGTTGCGTATGCCAAGAATTCCTCAGTTTAATTATCTTTCACTCATTTATTCTAATTTTATTTTTCCTTATGTGTTCCATGTACATATCAATGTACTATACTTGTTTATCCAGTTTAGTTTTTCTTGTATATTGCTATTATATTACTATTCTTTGATTTTCTGCCTTTACAGTGAAGCACTTTGGGTCAGCTTCTGTTGTCTTTAAATGTGCTATATAAATAAAGTGACTTGACTTGACTGTGTGTGTCTTTCTGTTCCATGCATAGCTGTCGTACCATTCATCCTACAGACCTCAAATGTAGTATGTATTTTGTTACGGCACGAGTGAGCACAGTGCCGAGTTAGGTGTTATTTGGTCAACTACAAAACATATTGTTAAAACAAGTTGCCTTCTGCTGCTCTATCCACCGCAGTTTCTCCCCCTCTCACACACACACTCTCCCACTGCAGTACTGAATCAGAGTGCAGGAAAAAGCCATCGACTCCTGTGCTCAGTAGTCCATAATTTTAAGGTGTCAAAAATGCTTATTACCATTCAAAGGGATTGCCATATCCCAAAAAATAAAATAAATAAATAAATAAATAACTTACAGTTAGCAGACCTCGCAACAACAGACTCAGAACCACGTGGGTAAACAGTCTGTTAAAATCTAGCCTATATAAAACAAGTGTTGTAACCTGAAGTGTCTGGATATCAACGTTTAAAAAAAATTCTGCACTCTCCAACACAGACATGGTCTCTGTGGCCTCCTATGCGATTGGTGTGCATTAAATAATTTGCAACAACAGTGAAAAACACGAGCATCTTAAGAGAGCAAGAGCCACATATATCTTCATCTGTGACCCAAGCATGCTATTTCAGTTTTTGCTACTTTGAACCTTCTTTGTAGCCAGGCTATACCTTCAATAAACAAGTGGCTCTTCTAATTGAATCTATATCATCACAAATTCAGTACAGACCTACCTGCACACATGCAACTAAGCTACCAGTTTCCTGGAAAACATAGTTTGTATGGGCACTGCATTACAGATAGATGAAAGATGAGACACAAACTATCCCAAAATGTCACAGACAAATAAAGCATTTAACTGTTGTAGCATCCTTGTCATATCATGAGGCTTTGACACTAAAAGGCACTAAAATATCATCAAAATGTTTTCCATACAGTTTCAGAGATAATATCATCAGTCATATACTCATAAATAAACATTTATCAGTATTGAAATATCTTGCCAGCTCAACTTTAGAAATAAATAAGGAATGAGAGAGAGAGAGAGAGGAAGATGGAGTGTCGAGTTGTCCACACAGTTCAATAGCCTGATGGCTTGTGGGTAGAAGCTGTCTCTGAATCTGGTGGTACGCATTTGCATGCTCTTGTATCTTCTGCCAGATGGTAGGAGACTGAAGAAACTGTGGCTGGGATGGCTGGGGTTAGAGATTGTATGCTTTGCCTTCCTCATGCAGCGTTGCATGTAAAGGTCCTGGATAGATGGTAACTCAGTCTTTGTAATGCGTTGTACTGACCTGACAACCCTTTAAAGGAGCTCTGCCGTTGCCATACTATGTTGTTATTCCACCAGAGAGGATGCTCTCAATGGTGCAACGGTAAAAGTTTTTTTTAATGCACTGCTGCTCAGACCAAATCTCCGCAGCCGTCTCAAAAAGAAGAGTTGCTGTCATGCTGCTCTGGTAGCCACACCAATGTAGTGTGACCAGTTCAGATCCTCACTGATGCGTATGCCAAAAAACCTGAAACAGCTTTTCTCTCTCCACTGCTGAGCCCCTAATGTATGGGTGGGTGCTCTCCTCCCTGCACCCTCCAGTAGTCCACAATCAGCTCCTTGGTCTTGCTAACATTGAGCAGCAGATTGTTGTCCTGGGATCATGATGTTAGGAATGCCACTTTTCTGCCCTGCAGGCTGTCTTGATGATGATGGGGAAGCTCTACAGTCATGGGTGAACACTGAGTACAACAGGGGGCTCAACACCAACCCTGGGGGAATTGGTACTGAGTGAAATAGTGGAGGAGATGATATTACCCAGCCATACAGCCTGAGGTCTATCGGTCGGAAAGTCAAGATGCTATTTTGGTTGTGATGGTGCTATGAATAGCAGCCTGTTATTGAAGGTATGCTACCATTGTGCTAGATCATACCTTTCTATATACTGATATTTTTATTTTAATTTTCATTTATTTTCATATTCTCTGTCTGTTTTATGTTATGCATTTTTTATAAAGCATGCACATAATGTTGTGCTCCGAGAGTTTTGTGTGCCAACGAGAGACGCACCTGCAGTGCTTTTGCAAGAGCTTGCACCTGTGGAGCAAGGTTGTGTAATAAATGCATGGATGAGAGTTTCCAAGTCTTTACAAGAAAGGAAAGATTTAAATTTTTACTATTGTTCTCAGTTGGAAAAAGCTGCTCTTCACCACGCTGACTGTGGTATAACACGGTCTCTATAGACTTTGTCTCACACACACACACACACACGTGCACAAAGGGTGACATATTTTCTGAGGAAAAGAACACTGTCTATCTCAAGGACAAATACACTGCATATGACCCACATATATACTCTATATACATTAGATGAACTAATTTCTGCTACATTACTGAACACACACACACACACACACACACACACACACAACACACACACACACACACACACCTCGACCTCCACAAACCATCATGCAGCTTCCTGGTTTTGTTGCTGTACAGTGCAGGCTGGGCACTCCCCCTACCCATATTCTTTAAAATCATAACACAGCCATCTGATCATAACAATGAAATGCTGCACTCCAGTGGTTACATATGGAAGGACATCTGAAGTAACCAGCAAAGCATTAGTGACCTATTAGATTCAAGGAAGAGCGTATGCCATTTAAGAGACTGAATTGTGTAGCCTATGTCAAATGAAGACTTTTCCATTATTTGCACAATGCAATCTTTTTTTTTCTTGCAAATCTGTCCAAGAAAATATTTGAACACACAGTGTATCTATTAATTTCACAAAGCTAATTTGAGCTAATTTGTCTTTTTTAGCCTATATTTTGAGATAGAGTTTACATATAAGGATGGAGCTATCTCTGTAAAAGTATATAATGTCAGATTTCTGTAAAATATGGGTAAAAGCAAAGGTTTACTCTATAGAGACAGAGATCAGAGCGAGGGCTTAATACCACTACTTTACTCAGTTCAAAGTGGTCTGCCGTCAGCAACCATCTGCACTGCTCCCACCGTCGCAAACTCCGGAATTTATCTCCCATTCACTTTTTTTCCTTGGTGCATCTGCTCTTCACCTGCCAGAACTTTCTCCTCTCTTGAGGTTGATGATACACAGGGTCACTCTCACTCTCAGAGTCACTCACACTGTTCTACACTGAGCTCCTGCTGGATCTTTTGTGCTTCTGTCTCCACCGCTCGATCCACTCAGTCTCATGTGTTGCTTAATGACCCCCTTTGCTTGATGTGCACCAACCTCAGAGCTGCTGAGAGGAAATGGCACAAAACTATAATTCAGCCGATCTAACACATTTCCAGCTCTGCTATCATCCTTCTCATCTAGCGTCACTTCTGCAAAAAAGTCTTTTTACTATGACAAGATCATAATGACACTGACTCCGCCTCTCCATCAAATCTCTATTAAACCCACCACCTCCACCTCCTGCAACCAACCTCACAGCTGACACTTTTGCTGCATTTTCTGTTAACAAATTGCAGCAATTAGTAGTCAGTTCTCTGACCCATCTACACAGACCCTGTCCTTACCCCTGCTTCACAGGTTGCTCCTCAGAGCTTCTCTAAACCGCTTCTTTTTCTTCATTCACTCCTCTCTCAGAAGAGGTGTCTAAGCTTCTTACAGGCAGCCATCCTACTTCTTGTCTCTAAACCCTATTCCAACAACCCTTCTACAGGCCATAGCCCCTACCATGGCGACAGCAACCACACATGTGTTTAATTCGTTTTTGTATTGTGCTGTAGCTTGAATGTTATCCTCTTTGTAAGTTGCTTTGGATAAAAGAGTCAGCTAAATGCATAAATGTAAATGTACATGTAGAACCATGTGGGCGTAACTGACATTTCACCTACTTTCAAAAATCACTAGGGCCCTATAGACTAACTTCAGCATTATTTATTTTTTTGTTAATAACTTTAAAAAGGATTAGGCTAACAAGTTGTTTACATCCATTTGCCAGAGGAAAGAGTTAACCGAGAGTTTATGTTTGATATTCAAATCTCAATTTTGATCAAAATGTTACTCATGCCCATGATTCTTACCCCTTGAGAGGCGCTCTGTGCCTTGGGAAGGCACACAAAAGTCAAAATAAAACTGAATGTATAGTGTTAAATGACAGATTGCTCCAAATGTATGCACATTAGACATTCAAATGTTTCAAGGTGTTTTGAGTTTCGTTGTGCAATAGTTCATTCTGTCCCTCTAAAAACTAGTAGGGAGCAGCAGTGACATTATAAATTTAAATCAGCCTACATGTATACAATCAGTTCCCAAACCCGATGCTGTATTCCATGTTGCTTTTCTTAAACAACTTTGAGGTAATTTTAAAATAAAGCAGAAGATGCTACCAACATTAGAAGCCCATAAAAAATAATGTAACGTGTAATAGTACCTACGTAACTGTCTCAGAGTAAAAATAATCATGACAGACAGAAAAATTGTAAACAACTGTAGGACAGGTAATTTTCTCACACAAAACGGAAATGTGAAGATGTTGCAGTCTTATGGCCTTTTAAGATGTGCAAAAAACCACATATTCTAGATGAGGGTTGCAGTGAGGTGGCTAAACCATGGCAACTTGGTGTGCAAAGATCTCACCATATACATCAGTGTTGTGAAGTGCTTCATGGGGACAGACTTGAGCACACCTGTAAAAAATTGTGCATGCAAAATTAGCTTTATTGCTTCATGCATCAATCAGAATGAACTCTGCAATCACTTTGACCAACATTGTGAAGCTTGACTGTGACGCACTGACTAGGGGAAAGTTAAACCACACAGATGTAACCAAATGCCACAAACACTGCAGCTTGTGCCGCTTATGCAGTTGCTCACACCCTCATCGCCACACACTGTAACAACACCAAGAGAAAGATGTGGGTGAAGAGGAGAGGGGTACACAGGAAATCAGCACACTTTGATGTTTATCACATGCTATAAATGATATAACAACAGATCTGACTCACAAACAAGTTGTGTGAATAAGGCAGAGATTACTGAAAATGACATGGCAAAGGAAGTTAGTATTATTATGATTTTACAGTTTGTGACTTCCTTCACATGTCTCAGTATGCCCTACCCAGATTTGGTGGATTTCCTGTCTGAATGTGACAAAACAACAAGCTGTACATCTGCCGACATGATATAGCTCAGTGAGAATCCTCCTGGTGGATTAAAGCCACTTTACAGCCGTCTGTCTATCCATAATGGCTTTCTCTACTCCTCCACAACTGCTGAATCTGTTGACCCACACCGCAAACGCGTTTGTGACCCTGGTGATCTTCTATATCCTAAAGTTCATATTTGAGCTGAATTTCCAATGTTCCTGTTCTCAAGGAATCAACTTTTATGACTTTGTCTACTTGGCTGCACCACCATTCATCATTTTCTTTTTGGGTTATGTTGTTGACAAACATCTGCCCCGATTCCACTTGAACTGGAAAGTATGTAAGTGCAGGTGTTTGTTTGTTAAACAGCAAATACTTCGTCTTGCCTTCGCAGTGGCTTTTTGGATGGCAGCTGTATTCCTAGATGGTGACTGGTATACATGTTATCTTGCAAATCGTCGCAAAATTGGGATAGGTCACTCTTGCAGAGATCAGGAAAATGTCACATATGAAGACACTTCACCATTTCAAAATGATGCCAAAAAAGAATCTATGGTAAGCAAAATTAGACATTTGACTTATAATGACCAAATTGATAGTAATCGAAGAAACAGCTGTACTGTAACACATTTGGAATTGTGTAAACCACATAACTAATTATTAAATTTGACTAGACTTAATCACATGCCAATGCATGAAAATGGTTATGAAAAAAAAACAGTTTTAATGGATCAGACTTTTGACAGGGATTTGCTTATTTTCCCATATGTGAGCGCTTCGATGGTGGTGGTGTAGCAGTTAAGGAACCTGGCTAGTGTGCAAGTAGTCTGAGAAGTTGTGGGTTCAATCCCAGCTGCCACCATTGTGCCCCTGAGCAAGGCACTTAACCCTAAATTGCTCAAGGGAGAGTGGCCCTGAACAATTGATTTGAGATTGAGTTGACAACAAAATGTAAGTCGTTTTGGAAAAAAGCGTCTGCTAAGTGCATAAATGTACCCTGATGTCTTATTGTAGCGAAACAAAATACTGAGTAGAGATACTACTGCAGCATTAGCCTGGCTAGTGAAATATAACAATGCCAAACAATGAAGAACTACCATATATCATAAAGTACATGCAGCTGTGAATAGACATCAATCTCCCATACCTGAAAATGAAGACTGTTTTCATATGAAAATGAATTGTAAACTAAGTCTACTGTTTCATCTTTTTCACTACAGGGAATTGGCTTAGTTATAACTGTGAGTTTTGTTGGTGTGTGGGCACTAAGCACCTGCTGTGAGGCTCGATGTAAATGTTCAGAACCATACTACAGAAGGTTGTATAGGTATCATCTCTCACAAGAAACAGAAGCCTATCTAACAGAAGAGTTGAAAAAAATAGCTCAAGAGAAAGCTCAGCTCTTAAGCAAAAATGCACTTGAGGAAATTCGCAAACAGGAAAAAAATGAGACAACTGTAAAAGATGATCCTTGGCACACAATATCTGACATATGTCCATACCAATCATTTCATAATAGACAATATATACCACAGTTAAATGTGTCAAGCCCAGCTGGATCAAGTGCATCCAGCCCAACTGCATTAACTGCATCAAGCCGTACTGGAACAACTGCATCAAGCCCCACTGGACCAACTGCATCAAGCCCAACTGGACCAACTGCATCAAGCCCAACTGAACCAAAAATGTCAACCCAACTGGACCAAGCGAGTCAAAGCTGACTTCTCAAGGTACACCAAATCTAACGAGATCAAGAACATCAAGTCCAGCTGGACAAAGTACAACGAAGTCAGCTTTACCAGATACATCAAAGTCAGATAAGTCAAGGCCAAGTCCACCAGCAATACCACCAAAACCAGCTTCATCAGCAATGCCACCTTACACAACAACTGGAAAGCAGGTACTCACAAAATCAGCATCAGATGGGCCAAAAACAGCAGCATCATGGGTAAATCCTGGTGCAGAAGGACCAGATTCTGAAGAACCACTAATTTCAAATCGAAGCTTGAAACATTTCAAAACAACAAAAAGTGCATATTACATGAAGTGAATTTTGTTTCAGGGCCATTACATTTTGACTGGTATGTTGCAACAGATTACTTTTGTTTGTCAGCTACATTTGGTTTTGAGTTTAGAGTTTTCTTTTCACTCTCTCAACTATACTCTATAGTTATAGATATATATCTATATATCTATATATATAGATATTTGGTGTGTTACTTGCAGTTTCACAAATAAAATGTTAAAAATGTAATGTACATTCAAATTAATGTGACATAATTTTTTTCTCGCAAACCATTTACCACAGTGACTAATGACTAACATCATTGGAAAACTGAGATTGTACAGTTTTGTGTAATATGTAGATAGTATCTGTGTGATGGAAACTCTGCGAGCAATTTAACAGATGATAAGAGATAAACCGAGATAAGCAGATGCAAATTTTCATGCACTTGAATTAGGTGAATCAGGCCAGTATTAGGGGGGGCTTAGGGACATTTTGTGGGGGCTTCAGCCCCCTAAAATTGACCTAACAACGTCCATGCCAAACACAATGTGAGAACCAATAAGATGTATCAGAATAGTATGAGCCTTTCCTATGAAAGGAGGATGTTCAACCAACCATGTGCAAAAGAAAAACTGGTAATGCAACAAAAAACTATATTATTATGTAATTGTAAATTACATAATTGTAATTTAATTACACCATTTTCATAGTAATATAACCTATTACAAGTTACCTTTATTTTGTAATTAAATTATGTAATTGCATTTTTTCTTGTAACTACTCCAAAGATAAGCGGTATACATGGGTGTGCAAACGTTTCTAAATAAACGCTTAGCTCACAGGACAAAGCAACATATTAGCTTGAGCATACAACTTATGACACTGAGGATTCATACCTTTGTCATCACTTATGTCATCAGTAAGAATACCACTAAGGAGTTTTATTTCCTTGCATGTCTCCAGCGGAGTATTACATAGATAAAACACTGGGAATATGAATTTCTTGTCTTCTTTGCATCTGACTATCATGACATTACTCTTCTTATCATTAAATGCAATATCACAGTTCATGCCATATTGTGAACAGACTAGATCATCTGCATACATGAGATAATGACCGAATTTCCAAACAAACATTCTGTACTGCAGCCATGCAGTTGATTTGACAAATCATCCATTTATACATTAAAAAAAACAGGTGACAAAATACCAGCTTGACGAACACCTGAAAGGGAGTGGAGATAGCACACCCCCATTTGACCTGAATTGTCTGATGGGTGTACCAGAAAACTAAAAGTTGAATACTATGTCTTGGAACTCCTGTGACAAGCAGTTTCAAAAGCTTTAGAGGTATCAATAATATATACACACATCAGCGATGACCTTGTTTATTTGGGGCAATAAAGCACCAAAAGTTAAAGGGAATCTTTAACAAAGGCAGTGAAGTATAGGTGGATTAGCATTGCCCAGTTTTATCCATTACTACTGGACTGCAAATGTCCAGAAGATACTTCATTTGTTACACGCCCCTAACACAAACTGGTGTGTTCTGGTGGAACAGTCATGCTAACATAGGGCTTTAAATTACTCATCCTTACCTTCAAAGCCTTCTCACTTTTCTATAGTTCTGTCCACACTTAAAATTTGGAACCAGTTTTGTTCACATTACAAATTTCTTTCAGCCTCTATCCTGGGCCCCATTCACAAAAATCACCTATTTCCTTCATCTATGGACTTTGTCGTTCATGGAGTGGTGGAGGAGGGATATTAACTGTTTCCAGAATCTTTACAGCTCCAAGACTATGGACAGCTTTGAAAATCTACAGAAGCAGCATAATCTAACCAGACAACTATTTTTTCAGGATCTCTCAAAGACTAATTTCCCTTCCTTCTCCACCCTACCAACACTGGGAGCCTTTTAAAAGCAGAAAGAGGTATAATTTTTGTAATACATGAGAAACTAATGTTTTTGGATGACCACAATTTAGCCAGGATTCAGTCTAATTGAGAAGATGAGTTAGGAATGGAGCTGGGAGATTATTGGGACCGTGCACTTACAAGAGTTAATCCATCATAATCCTGTGCATGCCTGCCTCTTATTCAGTTCAAAGTCCTACACAGATTATAGTACAGCCAAATTGGCTGAAATATACCAAGGAGCTGATGCAAGCTGTAGTAGGTGTTTCTCTTCTCTAGCTAATCTTACACAGTTTTTGGTCCTGTTCCTCCCTTAAAACGTACCGGTCTGTAGGTAGGTGGGTGGTGTGGAGGGAGAGGAGGGAGGCACCAACAATCAATGACTACTCCATGAGGGGTCCCCAGCCCAGTAAAGTTTGAGAACCGCTGGTAAAGTAATGGTGTAGGAGGTGTTGCTGCCAATACTTGCATTTATCTAGTGGTGGCTTTTATGTAGTGCTGTAGTGCCTTCCACTAAACATGTAGCACCCTCACAGACTATATTCTGCAACACGAGACAACTGCACAAAAAAAAAAAAGCCAACCACCAACTATTGCTTCCTGTTTTGGTAACACTGGTCATATGTTATGTAACTGATATAACAAAGTAATTCATGAATGTAAAAAAAAACTATTAGTAATATCAAGGTCCATATTTGAAGTCTGTGTCATATGTAAGTACTTGCTTTGAGTATTTTATGTAGTTTGTGCATTTGTCTGTCATTCCTCATAGTTTTCATCTCCACTCAGTCCCAGTCTACACATGCAGCTTTCTCTCATGTCCTACCAGCTTTTCCTGTGGTGCAACTTTAGTCAGGAACAGAGACAGGCCAACTACAGAAACGTGAATGACTGGAATACAATAGTGAGAGTAGATTAACAGAAGATTTCTCTCAGACTCAGCAGAGCAGACTGACACATATTTCTGCGAACATGGAGAAAATTGACAACATCATGCTGTTCACGAGGAAGAGGGAATATGCTTTCAGTGGCCTCTTCCTTTTTGTGCTGTTGAAGTATCATTTTTTGTGTCCTTGTGACCCAGACCATGAGTGGCACATTCGCTTTTGCATCTTGTACATCTTCTTCCCCACAATTCCGTGTTTTCTCTTCACCATAGTCATTGCCTGTCTGCGTATGAAGGCATCTACATCGAGAGACGGCTGTTCTTGCTCAAAGTGCTGCGCTGTGTTTCTGAGGGCTTTGTCTGTGGGGTTACTGTGGGTGATAATGGTTTTATTTGATGGAGACTGGTGGGTGTGCTTGATGACACATAGCGACTCTGAAGCTGAAGAACAACTTGCCTGTAAGCAGGAGACAAATTTAACAAAAATGGAAAAGATTAACATCAGGTATCACACCAACGTATCCCGTGTAAGTATATCTATCCATTTTATTTTTTTTACTGAACAATGTGTATGCCCTCTTGATTCACTATTATGTGGATATTGCTGAAAAGGTCAGAAAATGACATTGTCTGTCTCATATTCTTTAGGTCATTGCATTGGTTTTCACTTTAGTGATGGTACCAATATGGCTGTGTACAACTCATCAAACAAAATCTTCCAAGCAACGTCACAATGAGGGCCAAAATGAGGAGGAAGAGAACTTCTTATAAAAAATAACTCTCTTATTATACATATGCTAAAGTGTCAGGCATGGTGGTTATGATGTCAGTATCATATTTTATGATGCAAAATATTACATGGGTCCTGCAGGCATGCATATGCTACTTTGTAATGTAAATTGCACATAATAAATAATGGTGATCTCTTGTTACATGTGATCGTGTTATCTGTTATGTGAGGAAGAAAAATTGTTTTCACAAGGAAGGACACATGATCTAATTTAGTTCCTGTTGAGATGCAACCAGGATAACAGACAGGGAAGTACCTTAGATCTGCAGATATGGGTCCCACCATCTGTTCGGATCTAGCCACATATAACCTCATTATTACAGATGTACTTTTGGCCAAACCATCAGGCAATATTTCATAACACAGTACTAGGAGGAAGGTGGAGTGTCCCTCCAGAAAAAGATGCCTTTCTGGCAACACATTACCTTAAAGATCGGTAATAAAAGGTTAGTTCTGTGGTAATAAGTTGGTAAAATTATGTGAACAACTCATAACACCTATGATACTGAATAATAACTGAGTAATTACTGACTAATTTTATGTTGTTTCTAAACAATAACTATATATATATAACTATTTGTTGTCAAAATAAGTCAATAACAAAACATTAATAAGGAAATACTGTGTTGTTATGGTGAGATTTGGTGGTAAGACTCAAAATGAAGTAATACAATGGTAAGATTCAGTAGCCTATTCATTTGTGTGCAAGTGTAAAAGGTACTCCAAAAAGCACACTGCGTCAAATAGCATTGGATCTGTTTATTGTGATGGAAACATGATAAGACCAGAGAAACCAAACGCAAATTCACCAACCATTCAACTACTAGTTCACAGTATCACAGATGATGCCAAGATAATGCTAATTAGCACAGCTAACCTTTCTTAAACCCACAAGCACAAACCCCAAAACTTCTTCTTTAATGCTCTTCACCATTTCGGTCATTTTAACAGCCATTTAATCACTGAATTTCTGACTTATGTCCGCAGCCCACACAGCAATTTTTGCTCCAGCCAAGCCATTATCTATTGTGTGCAGGCAGGACAGAGGAAGTGGAACTGGAAAGGGGAGCGGTGTCAAAATAGGTGTGATAGGTCTTTCTGAAACAAAATACAAGTTGCATAAATTGATGATTTAGTAAACAATCAGTAAACAATCTTAACAATTTAAACAATCTTATCCTTTTTCACTGCTATTATTATCATCATGCATAATTATTAGTAGTATGTTATTTAGTTGTATTTTATTTTGAAACCCACTTCTATTTCCTTGCACACATTAAAGATCCCATGACCTGCTGATATTGTATGCTTTTTTATAGGCCTTAGTTGTCCCCTAATACTGTATCTGTATCTTTCCCAAAGTTCATCCTTGGTGCAGAATTACAGCGACTTGGAGGCAGTCCCACAATGAGCTTTCCCTCGAACATGCCATTTCTGTGTCTGTAGCCTTAAATGATAATGAGGAGCAGAGAGATGGGGCAAGGTGGAGGGTGGAGGAGTGGCCTTAAAAAGTACCATGCACTAATGTTTACAGAGGATGGCTCATAGACAAGCAGTCAGGGTATAAAATGAACTTTTTGACCTACCAGCCAAAAAATATTTCTACTGGCCACTGAAAAAAAAAGTTTAGATAGGGTGATGGCTTTTTAGGTCGACAACCTCGGTATGTCTTAGGCTACTCTGTAAACAAACGCATATTAATACACCCTACTTCAAAATATTTATTATTATTTTATTTAATAGCAGAAAATGCCTATTGCTATGATCCAACACGGTTTACACAGAACAGTTTTTGTAGGCCCATGTCATCACAAAGTGATTGTGAAGCCACTGCCCCCTGCACTGCTTCAGAATCGCCTATATAGACATCTTACATTCCAGTGCACAAAAGTTTGCTTGTTAATAAAGTTGTTGGCCAGGTTCTTTTGATGTGTTTATTGACGATGCTCGAAAGTTTGTGTAGTTAGGCTACCTCTAAATGTCATGTTTGGTTTTTCCTGATGAAAGTCATCTGATTTGAATACTGATTTGGCTACCGTTACAAAAATGGCACCACCCTCAACATCTTCCTGCTAATCTGTGTTCATTTTAGGTGTTACGCCTCAGATTTCGTACATACCCTAAATGCAGCAAGGTTTCTCATATCACTGGCCTGTGTGCAGTATGCACTCATCTTTAAGTACTCGGTCAGTTGCGGTGCAACTGCAGAGTTCAGCATTGCGTTCGGCAGGTGCTGCGTGTCGCTGCATGAATTAGAACGCACCGTGGGGTAATACATGTCCTGTCAGTCCTTCGCTGAACAAATCTCCTAAACAGACATTTACCCTCTTACTTGTGGTCCAAACCGGATGATTTTCTTGCATGGAAAGAAGTCAGGACTTGTTCAAAAAGTGGGTAGATTTGTCGCTCGGTGTTTCTAATGAAACACTGCTAGTTCTAATGGCCAGCTGACAGCACATAGCCAAAACAGATAATCTGATACATTTTCAAATGTTGAATGACGGTGAACTATTCATGACAAGTGTTCGGTTTGACCCAGCGCCTAAACGAAGTCGAGGGGTTCTAGGGTTTATGCTGATTAGGACCAATTCTAAGAAAAAGATCTAGAAAAAAATCTGGGGGCAATTTTGGGTAAAAGTCAATAGCTGCTGATTCTGAATATCTTATGTTTGCCAAGCTGAATTTTGAGTTTTTAACATAGTTACATTGACCTCCATACAGGAAGCACATAACAAGTGAATAGGGTAGAATATTCAGATAGAAAATGGTGCCAATCAAGATTTTTAATATTTAGCTTGAAATCTCTATTTCTTAATCATACTCATGTTTGCTGTATATATTTGTTATGTATTCCTACTCTGATTTAAACTCTGAAGTACTGATTATTATGTGATGTACATAATAATTGACTTGTTTGGATTAACCACAGTTTTTTTCCACTGTATTTTTTAATCCAGAACGCTGGAGACCCACTTGCTTTCATCTCAGCCCAGTATACCCTGTGGTTTTCCACACACATAGGCCTACAGCCACTCTTCAACAGCTACCTTTGCATATGATCAATTTTATATTACCTTTAGATTATATTATGATATAAATAAATCCAGTAATGTCATATTAAAGGTGAACCGTAAGATTTTTTCTATAACACATTAATATGCATTCAATAACAGCAGATCGTGTGTGTTCAGAAGATGACAGACCTTATCTTTGTTCCTGTAATATATGTTATGTCCGTAAAAACATTACTTTTTAATGTTCATTACTATACCTTTTTGCATGTCCTGCTTACAATAATTCTATTCTTGCACTGTTTTGATCTCAGTCTATTGTTGTGCACTAATGCACAATTAACTTCTTGAACTAATTCCATAGCACATGCCATAGTGTCAATGTTAGTGTCCTGCCTACAGAATCCAAAATCTGACAGAAAATCTGAGCTCAGTTTTAGCTTAATAAACAGGTCAGTTTCAAGGCTGCATCAAATAGCATCCTACACCCTGGTGTGAGATGACATGTTAGATGTGATTGGTTGTTTATCTGTTTGCCTGCTGTTTTGCCTGACTCTGCTGTGCTGTGGCCGCCTCATTCTTCCTGCATACAGTATACGTTGGTTGCCTGTTCTTCCAGCTCCCAGGCTGCAAGGGGAGCTAGTCAACTTGGCTGTGCTGGCCATGGTGACCAGTTGATTCAAGATTCAAGCTAGTCTTTATTACATCTCATATTACTAGTATAAGTGAGTAAATTCTTGTTTTTGCTCCTCGAAAATAAATAATAAATAAATAGAATATTAAGTGTTCAGAGTGTGTGTGTGTGTGTGTGTGTGTGTGTGTGTGTGTGTGTGTGAGGGAGGAAAAAAAGATGAAGTGATGTTAAAGTGAAAAGACTGAGGGGCAGTCAGGCTGTCATTGTTTCAGTGTTCATAAGCGGCTAAAACAGTCCATGACTAGGATGGCTGGGGTCCTTACTGATTCTTTTGGCCTTCCTGATGCATCACCTCTTATACTTAACCTCTTAACTTCTGGATGGAGGGCAGATCACATCCACAGATTCTTTATGCTATGAGCACAAACCTTTGCACAATCTGGTCAGTGTGGCTATCTCAGGTCAGTTCTTCTGTGATGTTAACACCAAGGAACTTGAAGTTGTTGACCCTGTCCATTGTAGAACCATTGATGATAATGGGGTCCACTGGGTTAAATTGTTTACTTCGCTCCTGTAGGCTGTCTCATCATTGCTGGTAATCAGGCCAATTACAGTGGTGTCACCAACAAACCCTAATGACCATATTAGAGCTATACATAGCTGTACAGTGTGAGTGTACAGGGAGAAAAGGAGAGGGCTCAGGACATAACCCTGGGGAGCACCTGTGTTGATGGTCAAGGGGGTTGAAGTGATGGAGCCCATTCTCACCATCTAATGTCTCCCTGACAAGAAGTCCAAGATCCAGCTGCACTGACTGGTGTGTAGACCAAGACACCTGAGCTTGCTGTCAAGTATACTGGGGACAATGGTGTTGCATGCAGAGCTGTAGTCTACAAACAGCATCCTTACATGTATACTTCTTCTCCGGAGGTGTCAGGGATGAATGCAGTGCAGTGGTGATGGCATCATCAGTGGATCTATTCTGTCTGTAGGCAAACTGAGGAGAGTCCAGAGTAGGTGGAAGCTTGCTGCAAGTCTCTCAAAACATCTACTCACAGTGGGAATGAGTGCCACAGGAGTCATTCAAGGTGGTGATTTTGCTTTTCTTTGATACTCGAACTTGGTCAACTGATTGAAGCTCATTTGAATGCTCCTCCAGGACTCTTACTCTCTATCATTATTGCTCTGGCTTGGCTGTTCTGGCCCTGCACTACGAGGACTGGCTGCGGCCTCATTCTTTGTCTCGCTCTCTTTCCCTTTACCCTTTTACGCATTACATTTACTGACTACTTTTGAAACTTGTTTTAATAAATGATTATTGTGAAACGTTACATTCAGTGTGGTCTCCTCTGTGTTATCTCTGCTCTGAGCCATGTGGGCATAACACTTCACACAAGAAATAGAGATAAACAAAGCACACGTTGTTTAATGAAATGTAGGCTACACTATCTGTATAGTATCAGGTTAACACTGTATACAGTAATATCACTTTTGTGGCGTGAGAAAATGTGCAGTCAAGCGCCAGTGGGCAAATGCCGTCTTACCTCAGCTTCCTGTTGTTTTCACTGTGCAGATTATATCAATAGATGCAAGGGTCTGCTGTTAGGGCCTTTGTTACAATGAGGGAGACAATCATTCTGATCTTCAACATGGATTCTCTTTCCTCTTCAAAACTGATGATATTAAAGAAGGAACTGCCTTTTTTAGAAGCTTGCTAGTAGTATCATTTTACACAATCATGTTCTGTTTCTATAACCACAACCACAATACTGTACTGTACTATGACTCAAACAGTATATGGGCTTCTTTGGCAATGGTCTCTTTGTGAAATGAGTGTCATTTGATTGATCATTAGAAATGTGTAGCCTATTATTGATACTAATAAATAAGTAGTCCATTCTTGATGTGTTATAAATGGTTATATTGTCAGTTTCAGTATTCTCTCTACTGACATCCACATGTTACACAGGCTATACTGAGGCTAAAAAAATCATTGGAGAAGGTGATGAATAGTTATTTCAAACTTTGTAAACATACTGATGTTATTTCAGTATTTGTTGCAAGACAATCTCACACCTAGTACAGTGTCCCCTCCCCTTGGTCTTACAGACAAGTCTTTGTCTCTCTGTGCTGCACATATAGATTGCTGTTGAGGTTCAAAGAGGTAAGATTTCTCTTTCATTTTGCACATTTCACCTTGCAGAGTTTATTTTCTGCCTTGTAACTGAGTTCCTATTTTAGTCAACAGAAATAGTGAATGAGACTAAATTGACTGCATAATGTGAAAAATATTGGGTCTACAAACAAACTGCAGAGATTTGTTCCTATTTCTTGAGTGGGAATGAGGAATATGTCATCCTCCATCAGCATACCCTGAATAAATTAACATTGTAAAGACTTTATTCTGTTTATCACCTTGAACCAATTTAAATTTAAATTTGAGTATGAAATGAGACTGAGTGTGTTTAATAGTATAGAGATTAAACCCAAAGAATAGGCCTTTGACTTCAAGTCATGATGTATAGATCCCCTGTGGTATGAAAGTCTATACAAACAAATTTATCCTAAGACACAAATGAGATCACACTTTGTATTGGTATAAACACGTTTTTTCAAAAATGGCTGCCAATGCATTTAAAATACTCTAGAGCTCATATATTTGCTTCCGTTACATTTATGGGGTCAAAGAATCCAATAAAATAGGTGTCAATTGGTTTTCCCTATACCAGGAGAACTGGGGTCAAATATGCACCTTTCAAAAAAAAAAAAAAAAAAAATATTGTGATCATCAGAGTGACTATCTTTTCCTTCAAACGCTGCCACCAACTTTCTTTTCTGGGGAGTGAATACGTCACCTCCCACCCCCCACACCCAACCAAAAAAAGCCACGTTAAGGGTGTAAGACCTCTCTGGTGTTTTAGTCAACCCAGCATGCATATGGTTTGTTCCCAGAGACACCAGGGTCATCCTAAGTCACAGGTTATCTGTCCACCTTAGACTCTCCTGCCCTACAGTCGGAGCCAGGTCTGAAGGTGATCTGCCCTGTGAGGGCATTGCGTGCATATATAGAGCACACCCGCCCTTTCCGGAGGTCAGAGCAGCTCTTTGTGTGTTTTGGGACACAGTCCCTAGGGAAGGCTTTGTCAAAGCCGTGTCCAGCACGTTGACTTGTCAAGGCGATAGGCTTGGCATATGATGGCGTGCACCCGCCTGAAGTGGCTGAGAGCCCAGTGCACGAGAACCATCCCTGCGTCATGGGCCGTCTGGAAGGAAATCTCTGTGTAAGTCAGCCTGCTGGGCCAGTGGTAACACCTTTGCTTGCTTCTATATCCTGGATGTCACGAGCACGCCTGTTGCCTGCTCCATCCTATCAGCTGCCACAAGTTCTGATCCTGGGCTGTCGAGGACACCTCGCCCACCTCTGTGATGTAGAGACTGTCTGCATGTCTATTGCTCACTATGTGTCTGATATGTTCTGATGGGCCCAGAGTGGTCACTCGGCCCCTACTGTTGTACGTCATGTGCACGCCTACAGCATGCTGTTCCCCACTTATCAAGTCTGGTATGATGTGGAGTGGCCCAGTGTAACCTCTTAGCCCCTACAGTTGGACATCACGTGTGGTGTCTGTACAAACTATGTCTGGGTAGAGCTTAATACTGGAGGTCCCTGATGCATTTGCAATGCCAACAGCAGTGCCATCTTAAAGAAAGCAGTTTCAGATAAATATCTGAAAGCGGTTCAAATGGTGCGCTCAGCACCAGCACTAAGTCCTGACTAGCAGAACTTGGAAGATTCATCCCTAAGTGGTGCGGATGATCTGGGATAGGTTCAGGACAGCTCAGGTGGACCTCTTTCTGTCCAACACTCACTGCAAGTTGTGGTTGATCATGAACAACAACCCCCCATCAGCTGATGCCAGACAGAGTGTGCACAGAGAGACACACCATGATCTTGTTAGACCGCCACTGGCCTATGCAGACATGGTTCTCAGACCTGATCTCCCTCGTGCCTGGCCTGAAAGGTCCTGCACAGTGGAAGGTGGATGGTCCCAAGGTACCGTAGTGTGGGCAGTCGCCTGGCATGCAGAGCACGTTGCGCATCTGTCATGGCTATCAGTGGTGGGGATAACCTTCCCGCATGGGCACTTCTTCATGGTGGTCGTCATCTTGATTAACCACACACATTGCTGTCGAATTCCAAACACACAAATGTGAGTTTCTTCATCGAATTTGCAGAATAATTCGCTAGATGTCTCATTCAGGGGATAAATACAGCTGAATTCTTTGACCACTTAGAAGTCTTAGCGGGAAGAAGAAGTCGTAGAGGGATCACACGATCAGTAGGTTGTTGAAAGGTGAAAGAGGAAGATGCCACACTTGCATCTGCATTGGTTTCAAAAAAGTGGATGCAAACTAAGAATCACAGATTATTTCCAAGGGTATAAGCTTGATCAGGAAATGCTGACAGAATAGGAAGACAATAACTCTGGGACTAGCTGATAGCCAGTAACCAGTAAAGAGCCTAATGGTTGTGTGGTTATATGATGTTTTAAAAATTTATTTGACAATAAATATTTTTGTGTTCAATATAACTTTTAGTGTCTTTAGTGACCTTGTGAATGCACAGTCCCAGACTGTCAAGGCCCTCATCAACTATTTCAGTCATAAATGCTGATTTAAGCTGAAGTGACTCTAAGTAAGACTTTCCAAAGTCTATATTTTCACCATGATTAGGAGAACGAAAGCACCCAAGGGCATAGCCCATAGCAGCATCAATACTTGCATCCCAACTACATTTCAGCAGCCCTGCCCTGCCCAGCCTAGCAGCAGTAGCGGCACTTCTCAGAATTAGCAGCCCTGCCCTGCCCTGCCCAGACTAACAGTAAAGACCAACTAAGCAGTAGCACTCACATAGAACAGAATTTGCCAGATTGCTAGAGTATCTCACAATATGAATATTTTCAAAAAGCATACCCATTTATCTATGTTTCTAACAAGGAGAGGGGATTTCCAAGTGCTGCGTAGTGTCTTTGCGCCTTTCAGCAGTGCTTTGCCTGAGCTTCCGCGGAATATAGTCCCCCATTTAAATGCTGCTTGGTCAATCCCTTCGTGTTAATTTGCATTGTCATTTGTACTCGATCTGAATGCACAGATCAGGGTCAGCTGAAAAACAGTTCTGCTTACTTATCCAACTCTAGGGACTGCGGGGATAGACTCAATTTCACCAGGGGGTGGCGTATTTCTTCAAGTTGCGAATGGTATTTGGCATGTGTTTGTTTAATAAAAAAAATCCTTGACCCCAAAAATGTACACTTTGAGACCAAATTTGTCTTTATAGCTATAACAGAATCAAATATATAGGAATAAAGTATGGTCAGTGGCCATTTTGTACAAATGTGCATGTTTTAGATAAAAATGTGATATTTCTTGTGTCTTAGGATACAATGGCCCTAAGGTACTTCCATGCCAAAGGGAACCTTTGCATCACAACTTGAAGTCAAAAGTTACTTAACCTCCCTTCTATAATTCTGAAGCCAGAAACTTGTATATATTAGTGAAACTGAAATGAAGATTTGGACAGCTACTGCACGTCCAATAAAGCTGTGCAACGAGAGGAGATGCTGTGCTTGTGCCGCTGTTTTATTTGTTTGTTGTTTTTGAAATCATCATACAGTGTCTTGTTTCCTTTTACACAGCGCTGCTGTCAATTTTTTTGCACCACCAAGAAAAAGAGGAGAATCATCTTGATTTACAGAATGGTGCATGGAGAATCTAATATTTCACCCAACCTGCTGAACCGACTCCTGGCTGCAGGGGGAGCTCCTGTGCTATTGCTCTTAATCTTCATAAGTCAGTATGTTCTGAAACTGGACTTCACCTGTCCATGTTCATCATCAGCTAGTTTGAAACTGGCCATCATAGTTGTGTATTTGGTATTACCATGTTTGACTCTCATGTTTGTGGTCTTCTTGAAAGATCACCACTTCAAGAAGACCCTCAGGCATTGCTGCAATTCACGTGACTGCTCTCCAGGCCTTGATTTCCATAAATGTGTTTTCAAAGGAGTCTCCTTTGCAGCAATGTGGATCATCACAACACTGCTTGATGGAGACTGGTTCGTCTGTGTTATGACATTTTCTGGAAACTACACTGACGTCTTTTGTAAAGAGAAGGAGAAGCGAAGCACTGAAGAAAGCGAGATTTTTGACAATTTCAAGAGTCAATCACAAGTAAGCCTTATTTTCCCTGTATGCTGAATCTAATCAGTATCTAAATTAAATTATTGTCAGCTTTGTTCTATCGTGTAACCCAAGGAAATGTATCTGTTTTCTTTCACGGATGCATTTAGATTGTTCTTTACAGAATGCAGATGACATGTATTGTCATATCAGTGTAGCATATCATGTCATGTTCACATGTATCATTTTCATTTTCAGATGTGGGGATTTGTCTGCCTCTCCGTTGTCTGCTTGCTCTGGCTAGTGGCGTCATCACTCTCCTCCAAGTGTCATCCTTTCTACAAACTCAAATACAATAAATATCTAGCAGAGCAGACACATCTACTTTTGAAGAAAAAAATAGAGGACAAAGCAAAAGAACAAGCTGAGACCAGATGCACTGACTCTTTCCAAAATGCATCGGAAAGGCTGCTTCTAGAGTCAGAAATAGAAAAGGCAATATCAGAGGCAGAAAAATCAGCAAAAAAATCGAAGGAATCAGCAAAACAAGCAGCAAAATCAGCAAAACAAGCAGCAAAATCAGCATTGGAAGCTGAGAAAGCAGCAACAGCAGTGAAGGCAACAGTGGCTGCTGCTAGAGAGGCAGTGACAGAAGCAAGAACAGCCGTAGCAGCAGTACAAAGACTGGCAGCAGCAGAACACTCCACAGGCCAGGCAGCAATATCAGCAGCAAGTACAAGAGTGTGTGAGTTAGCAAGAGAGGCATCTGACGCAGCAGATGAAGCCGCAGAAGCTGCACAGAGAGCAACAAATTCAAGCGGAGAAGCCGCAGCAGCAGCAGAGGCAGGAAAAAGAGCAGCAAAAGCAGCAATGACTGCAGTCAATGCAGCCAAAGCAGCTGCAAAAACTGCAAGAACAGAAATGAAAAAACACGATCCATGGGCCAGGATATCTCATCCAGAATTTCACTTGACTAGTCCCTGATAAGGGCTGATAACAGCTGTATTCTGTCATTTACCTTCTTGTTTTTACTGATTTTTTAATTGTTTCTGTGTATTGTTTACATTTAATATAACTGTCATTGTAACGATTGTGGAATTAAAATATCTTACTCATATTATTCCTTTTTCTTTTTTGTCTGAGAAAGGTCTTGCTCCTTGTTGATGTTACTCCTGTCCTCTCAGGGCCGTAACAATAGCAGGTTCAGCAGGTGCAGCCACACCCAAACCTGTGACCACTAGGGGTCCGTCATGAGAAAATGTTAAAGGTGTTGAAACAATTTTGATGCAGTTTTGTATTAGTAGTTCAGAAATAAAGTATTTTATCTTATAGACTTAATTAGTGGGCCACATGAAGGGAAGATTCAATCTAGAGTATTTATGAAATGCTCCTTAAAAAAGTAGGGACAAACAAATGAATGACATTGAAAAAGACATGATGCTGTGTGCTCATATACCCAATACATAACAGTGTAGGTGTTGGTTCTGAAACACTCCAGCAACATTGACCATATACACAATACAACTAATACTTATGCCTTATAGCAATCTAGCCTATAGTACTTCACAAAACCTTTATGAGGTTTTTCTCTGCTTCAGCCCTGGCCTTGCTCTCATAGCTCTCTTTCATCTCCCACATCTCCTTTCTGTGCCTCTCCTCCATCTCTCTTCTCTCCCTGTCTTGTTCTTTCCAAATCTCTCTCCATCTCTCGTTTCTTTTGTTCATCTCTTTCTGTGTTCATCTTAATCTCCAGTTCTTGGATTTTCTTCATGTAACTTTGCAATTTCAATTTGCTTGCTCTCTTCCTTCATCTTTTTCAGGAATTCCTGGCCACTTTTGTCAAGCTAAACCCTTGATAATTCCTCCTGAGCCTGAGCTCAGAAGGATTGGCCACAGGGAATGCTGTATGCTCTTCCCCCAGTTCCTCTGATTCCTCCACTTCTCAAAAGGATCAGGACCGAGGGCTGGACAGTGATACTGATAACTCGGATCACCACAATCCAGTCTGGTTCCTGGAGGTAGTCCGTCTTGTAGTGGCAGACCCGTGTCCCCTCCCTGTGTTCGACTGGGCCCTCACACAGCCGAGAGGAAAGATCAGGGCTTTGCTTGTCCTTGGTCAATCTCTGATGGCCGGGCTCCTGAGAGGCAGTGTTTAGAGAAATTCTGTCTTTCTGCTGGTGTCACTGCAACCATATAAGGGTCCAGAGCGGCCTCCACCATGTCTTCATATGTGACACAATGGGAGCTTTTCGTATGTGACTTTTATCTAATGACGTGCCAGTAGTCCAGTATTCTTGCACCCCCTTTTGCAGCGCCTTTTAAACTTCGACCATGGCAGCGAGTGGTAGTGCCACAGTGGGACTTGCATGTGGTTCTTGATGGTCTTTACAAACCACCTATTGAGCCTTTAGCGATATCTGTCTCTGAAGACAGCGAAAAGAGTTAGTGATTTGTTGACTCTATCGGTGAACCCACAGTGTCTGGTGCTGAGTGTGGTCTTAAACCCTAACAAGGCTTTCATATCAAAAACCATAACATCAGCATTTAGGTCCAAAACAGTTACCTTGACCATTTTATCCCCCTCCTCACACCGTAGAGGAGAACAGGAGACTGAACTTGCTTTGCCCAGTGAGGGCATTGACCTGTTGTGTGCAACGCACATCTTTGGTCAGACCAGTTGTTCATCTGCTATGGCATGGCGGCGTCTGGGCAGCCAGTCTCGACTCAGCGGCTGGGTCACTGGTTGTGCGATGCTATTTCTGAGGCTAACGTGGCTATGAGGAGTGCTGCTACAACTGGGCTGCGCACACATTCCACTAGGGGACTAGTTGGTGACATATGTGCAGCCACCTCTTGGTCATCGCCATCTTCTTTTATAAGATTCTATCTTAGGGAAAAATCCTGCCACTGCACATAAATATAGTTCAACTATAGCCTCAATCATCACAGGTTAACATAAGAGAGAAATTCACACCCATGTTAACTGATACTATCACAGTTTAACATAAACAAGCACAGCCAGCTTGATACAGAAATCAGGCTCATTAAGCATTACAAAACCTACCAATGACAAGCGATGCCTGATTACGTCAGGCCTGATGTTAGAGGGTTCAGCGAAACTGGTATTACCACAGGCGATATCCCAATAGTGCTTCAACTGAAAGATAACTATTCATTTGTAACACCTGCAAAAAACTATAGTACTTTTCACTCTTGGTTGTTTGTGGGTAGCTATGACAAAAGTATGTCTTAACATGTCTCCTGACTCTCGTCCCCATTCCAAGTCTGCTCCCTATCATCCTCTCCAGAGAGGAAGATTACCATCAATGCTGGTACAGATATGGTATGCAGTTGGGATGCAGTTCTGCAAGAAATCTGGCCTCATCTTGGCATTTTAGCATATAAGGAGTACTAGATTTTTATGGAAAAATGGATCGAGGGATCCTGGATCGAGGGATCGAGGGATCCTGGATCGAGGGATTAATAAACACACACAGGCTCAAACTGACACACAGTTTCTTTCTCTCTCTCTCTCTGCTCTCATACAGACATAAACACACACACACACACACACACACACAGTGCCCAGTGTATAGCTTATATTCCTGCCCATCTCACTGCTCTATTCATGTGGGTTCTGTCCAGGCTGCCTGGGCTTGTCATGAGGAAAAGGAAGCATGCTAAAATGAGAAATTATAAAGGAGAATGTTGACTGTGCGTGAGTGTGTGTGTATATAAAATGCCAGGTAGTGTTTTGACTTTAGAAGAATGTGTCTATGTTCTGGCAAATACCGCTGTCTTTTTGGATTTTTGGACTCATAAGTGATATTATTATAATTTTGAATAAACATTTGTCCTATCTGTAGTAACATTTCTAAAATTCTAAATAAAATCAGCGCATTCTATATTGTTCCCATTATTTTTATGTATTTATTTTACAATAAATAAATACAACTCTTATAGGCCACAGGCCAAACAGGATCAGAGTGCAACCCCCACCCCACGCCACCTCTGAATGAAACTTTTTTTGAAAGTTCTAGCCATGCTAAATGTGAAGTTGAATGTTAACACTGAACATTTTGGGATGCACTACTACTAACATGCATACAATAATAATTACAAAAGAGGTTCAAGGTCAGTCTAGATTAAGGCCTTTGGATGATAGGGTTGAGAGAAGATGTAAAATGCTTCTCTTCTAAAAAGGATGTTATTCACAATCTATTAAGACAGCTTGGGAGGGGGAGTTACGGAAACAGATTGACTATATTGTTTTAGGGGGTGGGCATCAGCAGAACCCGATCCTGCTCTGTGAATGTCAAACATCAGCTAATTCAAGTCAAGGTTATGCATAGGCTTCACCATTCAAATCGAAGTCACATAGAGTTTACCCTGCTATTTCTCCCTTATGTGGTTGATGTAAGTCTGCTGAGGCCTCTCTAAGCCACCTTTTCTGGATATGTCCAAACCTGTATAATTTTTTGAAATGAAATATTCAAGTGTTTTTCTGATATCCATAGCACTGTTTGGATATTCTCTGTCCCTGCCTAACCAAAGCCTCTCTGTACAAAATACCTTTATGTATGAAGTGATAATTGCTAAGAAATTGATCTTAAGCCTGTGAAAATCAAAAACTGTGCCCACTTTTATGGATTGGCTGGTGTATTACACATGGAGATATGGCTTATTGAACAGATATTTGGCAGATTTGGCAGCCATTTCTGGATCATCTGGCTCAGTGATGGAGACTGACTAGTAACCAAGCAATAAAAAAAGCTCACCTTGTTTGTATGCATCTATGTTGAGATATGTACTAGTCGATCTATGATCTACTTTAATGGCTTCAGTCTCTGTTTTAACATTTCTGTCTTTGTGAAACACATTGAGCTGCCTTGTGTATGAAATGTGCTATATAAATAAACCTTGCCTTGCCTAGTGATGCAACAGTATTGCTATTGTAGTTTACTCCCAGCTCTGTCCTTGTTTGTTTGTCTTAATTTTTTGTGGTTTAGATGTATTGTGCATCGTATAAACTATTGTAAAAACTGAACAAATACATTTTTTTAAAGGATGTTTGTATGGGTGTTTTATTCAACTTTGTTACACCTGTAGTATTCTGGTCAAAAATGACCGGACTACAAGAAAATTAATGGGCAAGACCACAGTAAATGTATACAAAATGTATTCAGACACATACGGTCTTCCAGATCTTCCAGACCAGATGGACAGTGCAAGTGTCACACCCTCACTCCCTATTTTTGCTTCCGTAAACAGTCTCCACTAAAAACCTACATCCAATAAAAATCTCTACCTCACTGAATTACATGGGCTTCGTGCATAATTAGTACACAAAAGTTTTAAATTTGTAATGCTCAAGAGCATACATTGATTAAGAGGTACATCACAAAATTCAATGATAATTACATGTATTATGTCAAGTTAAAAATACTCCAGTCATTTCTGACTGAAATGTCACAGGCGAGGGGCGCTATTGCCACCTCCTTACGCTTAATCCACCAGCTTGGTGTCTGAGTACGCTCAGACACCAAGCTCTGGTTAAGACAAGATTTTATTTAGACAACACTTAAAAAAAATAAATAAATAAATAATGAGAAAACTAAAACTAGTCCACATCAGCCAAGAGTCCTCTGCTGCCTTCCCCCTCCAGTCAGTCAGGCCAGGGGCCCAGGTAGGATATGTAGGCGTGGTATAGGCTACCACACCCACTCCGGTGTTACGCCTCAATTCATCCACCCAGTGGTCGCAGTGGCTCAGGCTGCGGTCCAGTCTCTCACCCTGGACAACGATGGCTGCCTAAACAGACAGGAGGGCAGGGTTCAGTGGAACGCCCAATAGCCTAGCAGGTTTTAAAGTAACAGTTCACACATAAGGCACAGCACAGCATAACAGCACAGCAAAGGCAGAGTTTCTAGTCAGCACTCCGATAGGGTCACACAGTCCTTATTTGCGCACACTACTGAAATATAATAAATAGGGCCAGACCGTTGGGGAGTTACACCGCCCTGAATTGTCCTGGGCAGGAAGAAACAGAGGCTAAGAGAGCAAACGAGCCAAAGTCCAAGGGGAAAAAAGGTAATTAAATTAATTAACGGATACAGAGGCAGGGCCCCATGCGCACGAAAACAAAGACCAAGAGTGGTGAAAAGACTGCACTCATTACCCATGTGTCTGCTCCGGCCGCTGACATAGAGAGATGGGCCCAAGTGGTGAAACACCCAAGAGAAGTTGGATTGGATGCCTGGATAAGACTGAAACGTTTGTCACGCCTGCACAATCTTCACCCTCGAGACGGATACCAGATACTGGCCTACAGTCTGGGAGATGCCGAAGCAGACGGCTTAAAGGAAGGCCTTGACAAAGAATTAGAGGAAGAAACTCCAGATGCGCTCGACGCAGGATGGAGATTCATCAAAGCCTGGATTCAAGAGCGGGCCAGAGCCAATGTGAACTGGAGCAAGATCACCGCAACGGTGCAGAAACCCGACGAGACCGTGGATGAATATTTCAAGCGCTTCGGAGATGTCTACGTGCTACACTCCGGTTTGACTGACAATCCCGATGACCTGGGAGCCACCACGCAACAAGTAGCCAGAGCTACCTTCCTTGACGGTCTGATTCTGGAAGTCAAGCAAGGAACCAAGCTAATTTTATCAGGCACCTGGGACGACGATTCCGTCACTCTGGAGAGGGTGGTGCGAGCGGCGACAAGAGTGGCCAGAGATCTGGACATCAAGGTACGTCAGGTCACTATGGCCAAACTCGTGGGAGAAGAAAAACCAGCAGCTGAGCCATCCACCCAGACGAAGGGGCAGAAAAGGCCTGTAAAAGGAGAATGCCATGTCTGCGGTAAGCGAGGACATTGGGCGAAAGACTGCAGATTTCACCGTTTGGACAAATATGGAAATTAAGAGATTTCTTGACTGCAAAAGGCACACCCATAAAGAATGCTGAGCTGGTGGCGGAACTACTTGATGCAATGCAATTACCCAAAGAATTGGCAGTGATAAAAGTTAAAGGTCATACAAAAGACAACACAGCTGAAGCAAAAGGCAATGCAATGGCGGATGCAGCTTCTAAAACGGCTGCGCAAAGAGGAGGGGAATGTAGAGAAACGGACGGATTACAAGATAACAAAAATAATGAAATTTTTTTGAAAAATGACGACGAGAATGGCATGAGACAAGTCAAGAAAGATGAAAAAGCTTCAGAGAGATTATCAGACATCAAAACAATGCAAGAAGAAGCAACGTTAGGAGAGAAATGGACATGGATGGAAAATGCTGCTGAACTCCATGATGACCAGCTGTGGAGACATGGAACAAGAGTAGTAGCACCTGAAGTCTTGTTAAACCATTTAGCGGTGCAAATACATTCCCTGGGACATGTGGGAGCTGAGAAGATGAAACACAGGTTTTCACAAGTGTGGTGGAATCCCAAGTTCGCTGCAGTTGCAAGAGACGTGGTGAAGAGATGTGTAACTTGCATGAGAAACAACAACGACAGCAAAGTCAAATTACCCATGTTTAAGACCCCAGCTCCACCAGGTCCGTTCAGACACCTGCAAGTGGATTATATCACCTTACCTCCATGCAAAGGATACAGAGATGTTCTTGTCATTGTGGATAAATTCTCCAGATGGATTGAAGCGGTGCCAGCAAAAAGAGGAACGGCTCAACACACTGCAAAAGTACTTGTGAAAGACTTTATCCCACGCTACGGTGTGCCTGACCAGATCTGCTCTGATCAAGGAACCCATTTCACTGGAGCTGTGTGTGCTGAAGTGTGCAGAATGCTAGAGATCCAGTGGCAACTGTCCATATCATCCTCAGTCCTCAGGACAAGTTGAGAGAGCCAACCGAACTCTGAAAGAACGACTGGCAAAGAAACATCAAGAGGGAGTGCCATGGCCTGATGCACTACCTGCAGTCCTGTGTAGTATGAGAGCTACCACCAACAAGGAAACTGGACTGAGCCCCTACGAAGTCATCACCGGACGACCAATGTCTTTGCTTGGGACTATCGATTTCAGGAAAGCTGATATACACCTGGTTTCAGATGCTTTGTTGAACTATTGCATCCTACTCTCAGAGGCAGTGTCTACAGCAGAAAAGAGGGTGCGAGAAGCTTGGCGTGAACCACCTGAAGGAGGGCATTTCTTTAGTGCCTGGACAACGGGTGATGATAAACAAACCCCAACGGCTAGCTTTAGAAGCCAAGTGGGAAGGCCCGTACGAAATACTTCTCGTCACTGACTCTGCTGTAAAAGTGAAAAGTAAATCAAAATGGATTCACGCTAGTCATTGTAAATTAGTTGAAGGCCTCTGAGCTCAAAAACCAATGTAGATCTTCTGTATACTTCAGATTTCCGTCAAACTTTCTTTTCTAGATTAGGGTAACTCAGGGAGGTAAGATTCACGGAAGGCGTTATTTTTTTACGGGACTTTTATTTTTACGGGAGGTCAGTTTGGGGAGGAGATAGAAGGGATGAGATAGGTTCATCTTTGAATCGTTCTGTCCTGCTGGAGTTAAGAGAAAAACAAAAAAAAATATAAAACTAAAACCAATCATATGCTAAATTAAGTTTGTGTTCAACCATAGGATAAATGTATAGGAATATTAATCATAATGTTTAATAAAAATTATGATGTGCCAAACCAAATGCTGCTATCTATAGATAGAAACCTAGGTAATGTTTTATGTTTCATGTGTCAAAACCATCTTTCCCATCTGATACTGCTGTATTTTGTCCTGTGTGTTTGAGAGTCTGTGTGCAGAACACCTTGCGAGAATTCCTTTGGACTGTTTAATCACTGAATGGACTGAATCGAACTGTAAACTTTGATTCATATTGCCACTATCCTGGGAGAAGTCCAAAGCCACACCCCGTGCCAAGCCTCAAAGATGATGCCCAATCTGCCGACTGTCCTATTGAGTGTATTGTGTGTATTGAATGGGATTATCAGTGTTTATGATAATCATGAGGTGCATAAAAATAATGTGTTTTTGAAAACTGCCCATGGATATGCTAAGGCTAAAGGTAAACAAGAATGTTGGGTGTGTGGGTTAATGCCATCAGCTGCTGAGATTTACATTTCAACTCTCTCAAGTATGTGATTTTGGTTGTGATTTTGAGTTTGATTTGAAGTTGTGTTATGATTTTGTAGTAAGTCTTTGATTTCTTTGATTTCTTTGATTTCTATTCATTTGAATTTTGGTGTGATCTGTAAAACTGTTGTTTTGTGATCAAAAGGGAGGAGTGTTAGAATTTTGTGTAATTTTATGTGATCCCTTGTTCCCATTTCTAACTGTCAAATGAATAACTGTTTCTCTGTGTGTTACTTAGAATTATCTGCTCAGCTAAGTCTGTACAGAATGTTCGGTCAACAACTGTTAGACTTGGTGGAGACCTTAGAAATAGCCTTGACCAAGTGATCATCTGTCGATACTCGTCAGGACACTGGCGTCAGTATGGATAGGAATGTGCCTGTTTAGGCTAGGTAATTTCGAGTGCTTTGAGTGTCCCTGAGTCTTGCACGTATATGGAGTCGTGCCAAGTTTAGGGACTGGTCAAGTTAGTTCTTACTGTTTAGGATAGATTTATGATTAGACTTTTGAGTATATGTAGAGTCCTTTTCTGCTACACAGAGGAGAAGGATCCAGACGAGCTACGCTACAACATCTTCGTGTCCTGTCTCAACCTCGCGGGAGAGACAGAAGAGTGACTTAGGCAGATAGTCTTTAGACTTCGCTTTGTTACTTCAACCTTTTTATTTTCTATTTAATCGACAGTTGTAATTCATTTAATTAATCCTGTAATAAATCATTGATCCTGATCCAACGTAACTGAGTCATCCAATCTTCTATTCCGCTGGGAAGAGAACACAACGCAATTTTAAAGGTGAACAGTAACTTCAGGTGTAAAGTTAAACTGGAAAACCACCAAAAATCCAACATAACCTAGCAACCAACATGGCAACTAACATGATTCCATTAGTAACTAGAATAGCAACCACCTTGACTACCAATGGCCTAGCAACAACTTTTTTTCTATTGTCAGATATTTGTGCACAATTGCACATTGAAAAAAAAAACTTTTTCAATGTTAGCATGCACTGTGTAATGGCTGAGAATTGAAAATCTACTTCGAATTAAGCTTGTAAGATTGATTTGTTAGATGTTAGATCATTAACATTTGTTTATCTCAGAATGGTGGTGTTAGTTTTTATTTTCTCTGAATCCAGCGAAACTGCCTCAGAGTATTTTCGGAAGCAACATTTTGTTTTGCCAGTTATATTCCGTATTTGTCACATAAGATACTATTAACAAGGATCGGTTTCACTAGGAAATTCTCTTGCATGACCGTGTGCCAGACAAGGATTGAAGGGAGGCGTAAGGTTCATGATATGGTATGGTATGTTCCCTCCACTTTCTTTTTTCACTCTCTCATGTTGGTGGCTTGGGTTGATGCAAGCTATTGACAAGAATCTCTTATTTGCAGCTTCGTACATGACTTGCACAAGTGACTGACAAACCAAACTATCTTGTATCAGAGAATTTAATAAACGGACAAATGAAAATACAAAATCATACATATAAGTAATTTTTTTTATAATATGTCCCTTTTAAACTCATTTTTCTCAGTTTCACTTTCTGGTGAGCTGAGGTCTTTTGCCTTTGTGCGGCAGTCTGGCTTTACTATGTATTTTTTTAATCAGTGAAGGAGAACAGAGATGTGGATGAATGTAAGCAGACAGGGGTGAGCATTGTGTGTGTGCATACAAGTGTTGGGGCATAAAATGCAGGCATGTCCTCTCAACAATTCCTAAAAGCTGCCTGGGCTTGCCATGCAGTAGGGGTAAATGGGATCATATCATTACCAAAAACTAAAAAAAAGAAGAAAAAAAGAAAAAGAAAAAAACCTGAAATGTTGGTGTTGGTGTGACTTGTGACTGACACTCTGTTGGAGGTGTCTGGACATGTTTAACTCCATCTCCGCCTACAACTCCACCTTTGGGCATCAGTCAAATCCCCTGTACCTCTCCTTTATTCTCAAGGTTGACACAACAGTGGTACGATTGCCAGTTTAACAATTTTATGTATATGCATAATTTTAGATCTAGCTTTGTTTTCAGTGATGTCTGTCATGGGAAACATGAGCTGAAACATGAGCTTAAGCTTTTAAATTTATAATTAATTAATTAAATTAATATGCCAGATTGAAAAAAACATCTCAGTTTCTAAAATTTGAGAGGTGGGTAAACTGCGATTACTTGCGTTTCACCTCCAGTACTTTGACATGCTCTGGGGCTATAGAGGGCAAAAAACTAAATATGTGTTCAACCTCAGTAGCATACAGGAACCACAAATTTCAAAATGATTTGCAGTCCATGTTGTCCTTCCTGAAGCTACTTCATTTGACATTTTCTCCAACTTTAGTTGTCATTCACCTGTGGGGGAATTTGAAAATTGCAGTGGGAAGATTTGAAAACTGAGAATATCGTTTGTTGAAGCAGGGCAATCTGCAATTGAAAAGGCATATAAGAAAATGTACATGTTGAATGTTTGTATAAAAAACATCTGTCAGAGTTCCCTGACAATATTTTCATCGATTAATCAGGTCATTAGATAAAATGCACTTTTGTGTTTTTAAACAGCAGATCAATAGTGTATTATGCAATGTAAAAGGCCTGTAAGGCCTGTAACCAAGCAATTGGATATAATTCATGATCAAAAAAGGTTTTCACTCCACTTCACTCAAAGCTCCAAACCTCTGATTTTGGTGTGCCATGTGTGCAGGGATTATAGATTGCTGTTGAGGTTCAAAGAGGCAAGATTTCTCTTTCATTTTGCACATTTCACCTTGCAGAGTTTATTTCTGCCTTGTAACTGAGTTCCTATTTTAGTCAACAGAAATAGTGTATGAGACTAAATTGACTGCATAATGTGAAAAATATTGGGTCTACAAACAAATTGCAGAGATTTGTCCCTATTTCTTAAGTGGGAGTGAGGAATATGTCATCCTCCATCAGCATACCCTGAATAAATTAACATTGTAAAGACTTTATTCTGTTTATCACCTTGAACCAATGTCCAAATTTTTGTAATTTAAATTTGAATATAAAATGAGACTGAGTGTGTTTAATAGTATAGCGATTAAACCCAAAGAATAGGCCTTTGACTTCAAGTCATGATGTATAGATCCCCTGTGGTATGAAAGTCTATACAAACAAATTTATCCTAAGACACAAGTGTGATCACACTTTGTATTGGTATAAACACGTTTTTTCAAAAATGGCTGCCAATGCATTTAAAATACTCTAGAGCTCATATATTTGCCTCTGTTACATTTATGGGGTCAAAGAATCCAATAAAATAGGTGTCAATTGGTTTTCCCCATACCAGGACAATTAGGGGCAAATATGCACATTTCACAAAAAACAACAAAAAAAATATTGTGATCATCAGAGTGACTATTTATCTTTTCCTTCAAAAGCTGCCACCAACTTTCTTTTCTGGGGAGTGAATGCATCACCTCCCACCCCCTACACCCAACCAAAAAAAAGCCACGTTAAGCGTGTGAGACCTCTCTGGTTTTTTGGTCAACCCAGCATGCATGTGGTTTGCTCCTTGAGACACCAGGGTTAAGTCACAGGTTATCAATCTGCCCACCTTAGACTCTCCTGCCCTACAGTCGGAGCCAGGTCTGAAGGTGATCTGCCCTGTCAGGGCTCTGCGTGCGTACATGGAGCACACCCGCCCTTTCCGGAGATTGGAGCAGCTCTTTGTGTGTTTTGGGACACAGTCCCAAGGGAAGGTTTTGTCAAAGCCGTGTCCAGCACGTTGGCTTGTCGAGGCGATAGGCTTGGCATATGATGGGCTGAGAGCCCAGTCCACGAGAACCATCCCTGCGTCATGGGCCGTCTGGAAGGAAATCTCTGTGTAGGTCAGCCTGCTGGGCCAGCGGTAACACCTTTGCCCGTTTCTATATCCTGGATGTCACGAGCACGCCTGTTGCCTGCTCCATCAGCTGCCACGAGTTCTGATTCTGGGCTGTCGAGGACACCTCGCCCACCTCTGTGATGTAGAGAGTGTCTGCACGTCTATTGCTCACTATGTGTCTGATATGTTCTGACGGGCTCAGGGTGGTCACTAGGCCCCTACTGTTGTACGTCACGTGCACGCCTACAGCATGCTGTTCCCCACTTATCAAGTCTGATATGATGTGGAGTGGCCCATTGTAAACTCTTAGCCCCCAGTTGGACATCATGTGTGGTGTCTGTACAAACTATGTCTGGGTAGAGCTTAATACTGGAGGTCCCTGATGCATTTGCAATGCCAACAGCAGTGCCATCTTAAAGAAAGCAGTTTCAGATAAATATCTGAAAGCGGTTCAAATGGTGCGCTCAGCACCAGCACTGAGTCCTGACTAGCAGAACTTGGAGGATTCATCCCTAAGTGGTGCGGATAATTTAGGATAGGTTCAGGACAGCTCAGGTGGACCTCTTTGCGTCCAAAGAGAACACTCAATGGATGTTGTGGTTGATCATGAACGACAACCCCCCATCAGATGGTGCCGGACAGAGTGCGCACAGAGAGACACACCATGATCTTGTTAGACCGCCACTGACCTATGCAGACATGGTTCTCAGACCTGATCTCCCTCGTACCTGGCCTGAAAGGTCCCTGCAAGTGGGTAGTGCCCAGGCCTCACCGTGCATTAGGGCCTGTGGCTGGCTGCTAGGTAGCGCATTTCACAGTGGAAGGTGGATGGTCCCAAGGTACCGTAGTGTGGGCTGTCGCCTGGCATGCAGAGCACAGCGTGTGCCTGGTGCAGGCCCAGACACATTGCGCATCTGTCATAGCTATCAGTGGGGGGGATAACTTTGCCGCATGGGCACTTCTTCATGGTGGTCGTCATCTTGATTAACCACACACATTGCTATCAAGTTCCAAAAAACACAAATGTGAGTTTCTCCATCGAGTTTGCAGAATAAATCGCTAGATGTCTCACTCAGGGGAAAAATCCTGCTAAATTCTTTGACCACTTAGAAGTCTTAGCGGGAAGAAGAAGTCGTAGAGGGATCACACGATCAGTAGGTTGTTGAAAGGTGAAACAGGAAGATGGCACGCTTGCATCTGCATTGGTTTCAACTTAACGTACTTAGTACTTAGCCTGGCGTCCTCACTGATTTTGTCATTCCTACAATATATGTTCAAGCAGGGCCGCACCTTCTCGACAACCAAAGTCTACCTTCCAGCAATCTCTGCTTGCCACATTGGTTGGAACGGTGTCACCCCGGGCATATACCCCATGGCTGGCTGTTTCAGCAGAGGCGAAAGGCGCCGATTTTTGGAGGAGGTTCACTTGGTGCACTTGAAAGAGCGCCGCCATGCTCAGTGTCTTGTATGCCTGTGCCATGCAGGCGTATGTCTTCTCCATTAGTCCTGCCGTGGTGCGACAGGGACAGGATGGGAGCGTTGGTTTAACCTGCCATGTGTGCAGGGGTGGACCGGAATGCACCAGTACTGTGTACAGACACCTCAGATAAATTAATAAATAAATAGATTCATTCATATCAATCATCCATGATGCTGTTAACAAATCGCGTGTACAGGTTTTATATACAGTCTATTGTGTACAGTCTAATTTCAACCTGGCTGTCCTTTCTCTTCATTGAGGGTGAGGAGAGTTGTCATTTCTCTTCAAATCAAAATGTATCTCCTGGCTCTGCCTTCACAAATATGCAGCTATCTGCCTGTCTTCATCTAGTCACTTCCTGATGGTATGTCTTCAGTGCTAGATCTCTGTTCAGAGTTGATGTCGGTGCTTCACACATGCAGATAGAATTTTGCAGTAATAGCCAAAGCAAGTGGATGTTAAAAGTTGAAGATGAAAACTCTGAAATGTAAACATTGCAACTTGAATTCCAGCTGCCATCGTTGTGCCCATGAACAAGCCACTTGATCCTAAGTTGCTCTAGGGGAGACTGGGCCTGAACAATTGATAACTGTCAAATGTAAGTTGCTTTGGATAAAAATGTTTGAATATTAAAAAGAAACAACGAGGCTAGATGGCTCTAACTTTCTGTCCAGTTGCAGTCCAATAATGAATGTCAGAAAGAAATCTGCATGAATACCGGTTTCCTGTCTTGAAAAAAGGTTGGTAGGCTAATGTTATTGTCTTCAGGACTTTGTTCTTTAAAGATGGAGGAGGGAGAAAAAAAGTGGATGCAAACTAAGAATCACAGATTGTTTCCAGGGGTATAAGCTTGATCAGGAAATGCTGACAGAATAGGAAGACAATAACTCTGGGACTAGCTGATAGCCAGTAATCAGTAAAGAGCCTAATGGATGTGTGGTTATATGATTTTGAAAACAATTATTTGACAATAAATATTTTTGTGTTTAAAATAACTTTTAGTGTCTTTAGTGACCTTGTGAATGGACAGTCCCAGCCTGTCCAGGCCCTCATTATCTATTTCAGTCATAAATGCTGATTTAAGCTGAAGTGACTCTAAGTAAGACTTTCCAAATTCCATATTTTCACCATGGTTAGGGAAATGAAAACAGCCAAGGGCATAGCCCAGAGCAGCATCAATCTTGCATCCCAACTACATTTCAGCAGCCCTGCCCTGCCCAGCCTAGCAGCAGTAGCGGCGCTTCCCAGAATTAGCAGCCCTGCCCTGCCCAGACTAGACCAGATTGTTGGAGTATCTCACAATATGAATATTTTTAAAAAGCATACCCATTTATCTATGTCTCTAACAAAAAGAGGGGATTTGCAAGTGCTGTGTGGTGTCTTTGTGCCTTTCAGCAGTGCTTTGCCTGTGTTTTGCCTGTGCTTTGGCGGAATATAGTCCCCCATCTAAGTGCTGCTTGGTCAATCCCTTCGTGTTAATTTGCATTGCCATTTGTACTCGATCTGAATGCACAGATCATGAGAAGTAATTACAAAAAATTCGAGCAAATTGATTCACTTTTGCCACATTATGCTAGTTGGCAACACTAGATTACAGCGACTAGCTAAACTCAGCTAAAGTCAGTGCTGCCGCATTCGGACAATGGCTGGGTTAGCTGAAAAACAGTTCTGCTCACTTATCCAACTCTAGGGACTGCAGGGATAGACTCAATTTCACCTGGGGTGAAATAAGTTACGTTGTGAATGGTATTTGGCATGTGTTTGTTTAATAAAAAAAAAAAATCTTTGACCCCAAAAATGTACACTTTGACACCAAATTTGTCTTTATAGCTGTAACAGAATCAAATATATAGGACTCTCAAAGTATGGTCAGTGGCCATTTTGTACAAATGTGCATATTTTAGATAAAAATTTCTTGTGTCTTAGGATACATTTCAATGGCCCTAAGGTACTTCCATGCCAAAGGTGACCTTTGCATCACAACTTCAAGTCAAAAGTCACTTAACCTCCCTTCTATAATTCTGAAGCCTGAAACTTGTATATATTAGTGAAACTGAAATGAAGATTTGGACAGCTACTGCACGTCCAATAAAGCTGTGCAACGAGAGGAGATGCTGTGCTTGTGCTTTTATCTGTTTGTTGTTTTTGTAATCATAATACAGTGTCTTGTGTCCTTTTACACAGCGCTGCTGTCAATTTTTTTGCACCACCAAGAAAAAAGAGGAGAATCATCTTGATTTACAGAATGGTGCATGGAGAATCAAATATTTCACCCAACCTGCTGAACCGACTCCTGGCTGCAGGGGGAGCTCCTGTGCTATTGCTCTTAATCTTCATAAGTCAGTATGTTCTGAAACTGGACTTCACCTGTCCATGTTCATCATCAGCTAGTTGGAAACTGGCCATCATAGTTGTGTATTTGGCATTACCATGTTTGACTCTCATGATTGTGGTCTTCTTGAAAGATCACCACTTCAAGAAGACCGTCAGGCATTGCTGCAATTCACGTGACTGCTCTCCAGGCCTTGATTTGCTTAAATGTGTTGTCAAAGGAGTCTCCTTTGCAGCAATGTGGATCATCACAACACTGCTTGATGGAGACTGGTTCGTCTGTGTTAAGACACTTTCTGGAAACTACACTGACGTCTTTTGTAAAGAGAAGGAGAAGCGAAGCACTGAAGAAAGTGAGATTTTTGACAATTTTAAGAGTCAATCACAAGTAAGTAAAAGGTAGAATAAATTTTAAATTTTACAAGTAGGTAAAATGTCATTAATAATGAGCATTGACCTCTGATTTTCTCATTTTAAGTGATGATGCAGGTTTCAAACCTTTGGAATCACTGAGATTTTTTTTAAAATGCCATAAACCACAGATATTGCCTAGACCAGTGGTTCCCAAACTTTTAACTGCCATGTACCCCACACCAAACACAGATTATTATGCAAGTTTAGAGTTTTGCATAATTATTGCTGCATTAATGAATATGAATATAACACATATCACGTATAAGTAGTGGCAATTAGGTTGTATTGGGGATAGTTTGGGAATAAGACCTTTTTCCATGTTATCTTTATGCTTGTAAGAGCTGAGATGGATGAAAGAATTGTACATTTCAAGCGATGAGAATCTGTCTCCCTGTCTTATTTTCCCTGTATGCTGAATCTAATCAGTATCTGAATTAATCAAATTATTGTCAGCTTTGTTCTGTTGTGTAACCCCATGCAATGTATCTATTTTCTTTCACATATGCATTCAGATTTTCCTTTACATAACAAAATGCAGATGACATGCATTGTCATATCAGTGGTTATTCACATGTATCATTTTCATTTTTTTAGATGTGGGGATTTGTCTGCCTCTCCGCTGTCTGCTTGCTCTGGCTAGTGGCATCATCACTCTCCTCCAAGTGTCATCCTTTCTACAAACTCAAATACAAGAAATACCTAGCAAGGCAGACTCATCTACTTTTGAAGAAAAAAATAGAGGACAAAGCAAAACAAGACGCTCAGACCAAATGTACCGACTTCTTCAAAAAAGTACTGGAAAGGCAGCTTCAAGAGTCAGCAATTGAGAAGGTGACACCTATTCCCACATTTGTCTGCCAGCTACTGGAGCTCCTGGCTCCCTGTTTGAAGCAACTCCTCTACACTCCTCTCTCTTAACCCCTTATCTTGAGTTTCAGAATCAGGGTTTATGCTGTTAGACTAAGACCAATTCTATGAAAAAGTCTGGGGGCAATGTTGGGGAAATGTCAATAAACACCTATCTTTATGAAATTTTCAGCTGCTGATTCTAAATATCTTATGTTTGTGTTTGACTTCCATACAGGAAACATTACAGATGAATAGGGTAGAACAGTCAGATATTCAAATGGTGTCAGTTAATCAAGATGTTTAATATCTAGCTGGAAATCTCTTTCTTAATCATGCTAATGTGTGCTGGATTTATTTCTTATAAATACTAAAGTACAACTACAGTACATTTTTTACTCTGACTTAAACTCACCACTACAAAAGTATTGGTGAGGTTGTTACCATTAAGTTGTTGACTTTGCTCCTGTAGGCTGTCTCATCATTGTTGGTTATCAGGCCAATTACAGTGCTGTCATCAGCAAACTTAATGACCATATTAAAGCTATAAATAGCTGCATAGTCGTGAGTGTACAGGGAGTAAAGGAGAGGGCTCAGGACATAACCCCGAACCTGTGTTCATGGTCAAGGGAGTTGAAGTCATGAGCCCATTCTCGTCATCTAACGTCACCCTGACAAGAAGTCCAAGATCCAGCTGCATAGACTGGTGTGTAGACCAAGACACCTGAGCTTGCTGTCCAGTATGCTGGGGACAATGGTGTTGAATGCAGAGCTGTACTCTACAAACAGAATTCTTACATAAGTATACTTCTTCTCCGGAGGTGTCAGGGATGAATGCAGTGCGGTGGTGATGGCATCATCAGTGGATCTATTCTGTCTGTAGGCAAATTGATGAGGGTCCAGAGTAGGTGGAATCTTGCTCCAAGTCTCTCAAAACATTTACTTACGTGGGAATGAGTGCCACAGGAGTCATTCAAGGTGGTGATTTTGCTTTTCTTTGATACTCGAACTTGGTCAACTGATTGAAGCTCATTTGAATCACTCCTCCAGGACTCTTACTCTCTATCATTATTGCTCTGGCTTGGCTGTTCTGGCCCTACGCTACGAGGACTGGCTGCAGCCTCATTCTTTGTCTCGCTCTCTTTCCCTTTACCCTTTTACGCATTACATTTACTGACTACTTTTGAAACTTGTTTTAATAAATGATTATTGTGAAACGTTACATTCAGTGTGGTTTCCTCTGTGTTATCTCCGCTCTGAGCCAAGTGGGCATAACACTTCACACAAGAAACAGAGATAAACAAAGCACACTTTGTTTAATGAAATGCAGGCTACAGTATCTGTATAGTATCAGGTTAACACTGTACACAGTAGTATCATTTTTGAGGCGTGAGAAAATGTGCAGTCAAGCGGCAGTGGGTAAATGCCATCTTACCTCAGTTTCCTGTTGTTTTACCTGTTTTTTGCACTGTGCAGATTGTATCATGAGATGCAAGGGTCTGCTGTTAGGGTCTTTCTGTACGATGTTACCTGAACAATGAGGGAGACAATCATTCTGATCTTCAACATGGATTCTCTTTCATCTTCAGAACTGATGACATTAAAGAAAGAATTGCCTTTTTTGGAAGCTTGCGAGTAGTATCATTTTACACAATCACGTTCTGTTTCTATAACCACAACCACAATACTGTACTGTACTATGACTCAAACAGTATATGGGCTTCTTTGGCAATGGTCTCTTTGTGAAATGAGTGTCATTTGATTGATCATTAGAAATGTGTAGCCTATTATTGATACTCATAAATAAGTAGTCCATTCTTGGTGTATTATAAATGGTTATATTGTCAGTTTCAGTATTCTCTCTACTGACATCCACATGTTACACAGGCTATACTGAGGCTAAAAAAAATCATTGGAGAAGGTGATGAATAGTTATTTCAAACTATGTAAGCATACTGATGTTATTTCAGTATTTTTTGCAAGACAATTACACCTAGTACAGTGTCCCCTCCCCTTGGTCTTACAGACAAGTCTTTGTCTCTCTGTGCTGCACATATAGATTGCTGTTGAGGTTCAAAGAGGTAAGATTTCTCTTTCATTTTGCACATTTCACCTTGCAGAGTTTATTTTCTGCCTTGTAAAATTGTTCCTATTTTAGTCAACAGAAATAGTGAATGATACCAAATTGGTTGCATAGAGTGAAAGAGATTTGTTCCTATTTCTTGAGTGGGAATGAGGAATATGTCATCCTCCATCAGCATACCCTGAATAAATTAAAATTGTAAAGACTTTCTTCTGTTTATCACCTTAAACCAATGCCTATCATGTAGAAAGTGTTCAAGCAGTTATTTTGTAATTTAAATTTGAATATAAAATGAGACCTCTTAACTGTATGTTAAGATCCCCTGTGGTATGGAAGTCTATACAAACAAATTTATCCTGAGACACAAGTGAGATCACACTTTGTATTGCCAAACGAACCATACATCACGACATCAGTATCAAGATCGACTCCCTGTCTGTTTCTCCCACCAAAGTGGCAAGAAACCTAGGTGTCATGATCGATGACCAACTGACCTTTGAAGATCACGTTGCCTCTGTGGCTCGGTCGTGCCGTTTTTCCCTATTCAACATAAGGAAGATCAGGCCGTACCTAACCCAACATGCAACCCAGCTCCTGGTTCAGACCCTGGTTATCTCTCGTCTTGACTACTGCAATGTCCTCCTATCAGGCCTTCCAGCCTGTGCGGTGAGACCGCTACAGATGATCCAGAATGCAGCTGCACGTCTGGTCTTTAACCAGCCAAAAAGGGCACGTCACACCTCTGTCCTCATCAAATTCAAGGCACTTATGGTGGCCTACAGTGTGATAGATGGCTCTGCTCCCATCTACCTGAATACTCTCCTAAAGCCCTATGTCACCCGCCGACCGCTTCGCTCCGCTAAGGAACGTTATCTAGCACGGCCTTGTGCACCTTGTGCAGGTCAATCCAGACTCTTCTCATGTTTGGTTCCACACTGGTGGAATGACCTTCCAAGTGCAACCAGATCAACTGATACCCTCTCCACCTTCAAGAAACTCTTGAAGACCCAGCTCTTCCAAGAATATCTCCTGGCGTAAATTTGAGAATGCACTTAACAACTTATACTTAATTTCTCTTTTATACTGCACTTTTTATTACACTGTTGCACTTTCAACTTAAAATAGTGCAGTTCTATGTTAGCAATATGCACTCTTTGTTAGTTTCTTTATTTTGTTGTAGCTTGAATGTTATCCTCTTTTGTAAGTCGCTTTGGATTAAAGCATCTGCTAAATGCTTAAATGTAAATGTAAATGTAAACCGCCACAGAACAGAACCAAAAGTAACTAACATATCAGCCTTATGAAATTGTGTTTAACAATCGGCACTGAAAAAGTGAAAAAGTAGGCCCATCATCATTGCTGCTTTCTGTTTTCTGGTTTGTAACAAATCCATGTATTGGTGAGAATTTAGGGAGTTGATTTAAGTTACAAAAAAATTGGGAATGTTGGGGGATCTCTGTAGTTAAAAAAAAATCCCAGACTTGCCTGGTGTCCCTTTATTAGCATGCAGTAGCTTTAGTTACACTTGAGATTTTGCCCACAATTTAAATCAGCACCCCAAAATCACACAGTTATGTTACTGTTGTTTCACTTAATTGGGATTTACTTTTGTAGTAGTTGAGAATCATGCTTTCATTTTGAGTACGGCCCTTCTTGCAGAAAAGTTTTTCGTGTTGTTTATAAGTCCTGAAACTTGTGTACCAGTCTCCATCAAACAGTGCCATTATGATCCATATAAAGGAAACCACTAACCCCTTAACCAAACATTTACAAATGATCTGACCACAGTTGCTGGAGCAATTGCATGGACAACACTGACTGCAACAATATCCGAAGATCTTCACGCATTGTCTGTCTGTCAAGAGAACTACAAAAAAGAAGGCTGAAACAGGTAGTACCATATACATTGCCAAAGAAACGGTGGCTTCTGTTGAGGCAGAGCAAGGACAGGTAAATTCCAGTTTTAGGATGTATTGAAATATGATGTCAGGTCTGCATCTGATCTGGCCACAGCCACGCCCCCTCACTCTACCTCACAGACTCTCAATCCCTCTCCCCGTTCGCCCCCATTTCCCTGTGCACGTTCACCTTCCCCTGAGTACTAATTGGTGTCACCTAGTCTCCACTCTATTTAAGCCTCCTCCCCGGTTTCCCTGATGTCTGGCCTCGTCAATGTTGTCTTGGGTTTCCTCCGTGTCTGCTGTGCTTTCTCCGTCTCCCGCGATCTCCCGTGTCGTTCACCCTGCGAGCCCAGACTCCCCAGTCGGTATAGTTATTCTCTGTGTCTCCTCGTTGCTTGAGTCTGTGCTTTTGTGTTTGCTTCCTTGATCTCCTGTGTGTTAGTTTTCCCAGTTACTTCTGAGCGTTATAGTTTTCTGTTCCCTCCGTTATAGTAGCGGACGTGACTTTTGTTGAGTTCTGTTTTGTTTGTTCAAATAAATACTCCTTTGTTTAAATCTGCCTCTGCCTAGTCTGTGGCTGACATGATGATCACGATTAATAACATAGGAGCTCCTCCAGCAGTCAGAAGTTTCCTCAGCAGCTTAGGTGGAATGGTTGAGTCTGGGGGCGCCATGGTGGATATCAAAATGATTCTTTTCTTTTTTCTCTGGCTGGTGCAACTGAAGAAAATTAGACATATCATGATCCAACCTTATGCATGTTTGAGAATTTAGTTTTGAAGGTGCATATAACATTTCATTTTCTATACCATGAACACTTTAAACACACATTTGGGCTATTGTACATCGTCTCCATCATCATCGCCATGGTTTCATTGCTCACTTTTTTTATACAAACATTGAACATGTAGATTTTCTTATATGCCTTTTTAATTACAGATAGACATTTTATTTTCCTGCCCGGCTTCAACAAACCATATTCTCAGTTTTCAAATCTCCTCACTGCAATTTTCAAATCCCTCCCAGGTGAATGATGACTGAAGTTGGAGAAAATGTAGAGAAAAAGTAGCTTCAGGAAGGACAACATGGAATGCAAATCATTTTGAAATTTGAAATCCTGTATGCTACTGAGAGGTTAAACAGATATTTTGTTTTTTTACCCCCTATAGCCCCAGAGCATGTGAAAGTTGAAAAAAGAACAAACTTCAGAAGTACTGGAGGTAAAACGCAAGTAACCACAGTTTACCCACCTCTCAAATTTCAGACCAAATCAAGATATCATTCATGTTTTTTTTTAATTTGGCATATGAATTTAAAAGCCTAAATTCTGTTATACATGACAGACATCACTGAAAACAAAGCTAAATCTAAAATTATGAATATACATAAGATTGTTAAACTGGCAATCTTTCCGCTGTTGTGTCAACCTTGAGAGTAATCAAGGAGAGGCACAGGGGACTTGACTGATACCCAAAGGTGGAGTTGTAGTCGGAGAAGGAGTTAAACATGTCCAGACACAAGAGAGTGTCAGTCTCAAGTGTACATGTGTGCATGCACACGCACACACACCAACACCAACATTTCAGTTTCTTTTTTTCTTCTTTTTTTTAGTTCTTGGTAATGAAAGGATGGCTCTTGATATGATCCCATTTACCCCTACTGCATGGCAAGCCCAGGCAGCTTATAGGTATTGTTGAGAGGACATGCCTGCACATTATTCTCCAACTCATGTACGCACACACACAATGCCCACCCCTGTCTGCTTACATTCATCCACATCTCTGTTCTCCTTAACTGATTAAAAAAATACATAGTAAAGCCAGGCTACCGCACAAAAGCTAAAGATCTCAACTCACCAGAAAGTGAAACTGAGAAAAATTAGTTTAAAGGGGACATATTATTAAAAAAAAGACTTTTTTGTGTGATTTGGTATTTTTAATTTGTCCGTTTATTCAATTCTCTGATACAAGATAGTCGGCGTTCTGCTAGCCTATTTTTGGTTTGTCAGTCACTTGTGCAAGTCATGCACGAAGTTGCATAGCTCTCCTGAACAGGCCCAAATAAGAGATTCTTGTCAATAGCTTGCATCAACCCAAGCCACCAACATGAGAGAGTGAAAAAGAAAGTAGAGGGAACATACCATACCATACCATATCATGAACCTTACGCCTCCCTTCAATCTCTGTCTGGCATACGGTCATGCAAGAGAATTTCCCCATGAAACCGATCCTTGTTAATAGTATCTTATGTGACAAATACGGTATATAATTGGCAAAACAAAATGTTGCTTCCAAAAATACTTTAAGGCAGTTTTCAGCTAGATTCAGAGAAAATAAAAACGAACACCACCATTCAATAAGTGACAACTGCAAAGTCTGAGATAAACAAATGTTAATGATCTATCATCTAACAAATCAATCTTACAAGCCTATTTCGAAGTAGATTTTCAATTCTCAGTCATTACAAAGTGCATGCAAACACCGAAAAAGGTTTTTTCAGTGTGCAATTGTGCACAAACATCTCACAAAAGAAAAAAGTTGTTGCTAGGCTATTGGTAGTCATGGTGGTCGCTATTCTAGTTACTAATGGAATCATGTTAGTTTGTTGTAGCGTGTTGGTTGGACACATCCTGCTTCTATGTCATATTGCTCCTGTAGTGACATAAAATTGACAGTTGCTTAACAAGTTGTTCATTGTTTTAATCAAGTTGTCTATTGTGGTTTATTGTATTTCAAGGCTACTAAATTACTAATATTGATGAAAATGTTTCAGTAGTTGAATTGGTAGAGATGGCCATATTGCTCCACCAGCGAAATTGCTGGTTAATGATGTTGGTTCCTCTATTTGTTTCTGGGTTATCAGTGTAGAGGTGGTTGCCCGCAAGTAGCAGTAGAATTTCATAGTCAACATAGATAAGAGAGGTGGCTGTGAACAGTTCACGCACATGTCGTTAATTTTGCGCATTATTTGCTTTAGAAAGCATTGTTTGATATACATCAGAAGTAACATTAATGCTACACATGCTTTAGAATGCACACCACTGAATAATGGCAATATTAAAGTAGGACATATGGTACATATATGGGACATGCTACTTGACAATTTGTTGAAGTTGGTTGGACGCAGCTATTAAATTATGAATAATTGATTAAAAATGTTTCAGTAGTTGAATTGGTGGAGATGGTTTTACGCAGCCTGTGGGCTGCATACTGCTCAAGCAGTGACATTACGGTAAATGATGTTAGTTACTATGTTGGTTGCTGAGTTGTACTTGTGGAAGTGGTTGCCAGGAACTAGCAAGGGTACTTGTGGTGGTTGCTAGGCTGTTGCTAGAGTAGTTGCTTGCTATGTTGATTGCTGGGTCATCATCGTGGAAGTGGTCTGCAAGAAGTTGCAAAGGTACTTGAGGTGGTTGCTAGGGCAGTTCTGGTGGTTGCTATGCTGATTGCTAGATTAATCATGTCAGTTGCTAGGTTTTCATTGCTGAAGTGGCTGCTAGGAAGTTGCTAGGGTACTTGAGTTGGTTGCTAGGCTGTTGTTAGAGAAAGTTGGTAGTCACATACTGTCGACAGTTGGTAAATTATTGTTTAGTGTACTCAAAGGCTGACAAAACACTATTAACTTACAAAAAACAGTTGATTTGTTTGATAGTTTGATTAATAGGGGAGTTTAGAATGTTAGTAAACAATAGTGCCCCGCCACCCGGAAGTATCTTATCGCTAGCCCCATGTGTATGCCAGTGACTGGATTATTGTAGTTAAGCTATTGGCTAAAAAGTGAAATGGATTATTGTACTCTAGCTATTATCTAACAGACAGCAACGATCTCTAAAATATACATCTCAGTTAACAAGATCATGATAATAAAATGTTGTAGGCCTATGTAAAAATGTGAAATGTGAAATGTCGTATACAGACTGCAGAAAGGGCTGTGGTATGTTTACAGTGGAGAGTCTGTAGTTAGGGAGACAACAATAGGAAATAGAATTCTCATAGAATTCCAAAGTTCCACAATTCATTTTCAATGGGAATTTTTGCTTGTTTATCACTGATATTGTAAAGGGTATACAAAAGTCACCATTTATTGTATTAATCGCACAAATGCACTCTGCATGCACTGTAATAATGTCCCTCTCTAAATAACTTGTCTATATCAGCAAGGCTCGGACCGACACTGTTATTAGTAGCACCCAGCACCACGTTCATGATTCTGAGACAGAGACGAGTGGCAATCTTAACCATATATGATGACAATCCCACTTTAGTAACTCAAATCTAATTGTTCATGGCAGTGTGTTTTAGGGCTGATTATTGTACACACAGGCTCACTCAAGTCTGGTTCTGGTTGTGCAGTTGTTGTCGGACACTGGCAGTTGAGGTGTGGTGGTGGTGATGATGGCAGGGACAGTAAAAGCAACAGCAAAGTTGTCAAATCTATTATAGAAATTATTCAGCTGGTCAGCTCTGACCACATCCCCTTCTGCCTGGCCATTCTGTCCCCCACATCCAGTGAGGTTGCACAATCCCTGCCAGACCTCTTTTATGTGGCTCTCCTGTAGTTTGGTCTATATGCCTCTTTGCCTTTGCCTCTTTGTCACATTTTTGTCACATTGTTTATTGTTCAGGGAGCGAAAATGAAAACCAGAAACTTTTGATGTTTTGGTAGGAACAGAAACAAAACCAGAAATGTTACTTTTTTTTATGTTCCGGGCCGTTTACCAATCATTTACCAAAGTTAACCGTAACTGGTAAATAACATTATTTTTTTCGTTCTTTGACAAGATTTCTGAATGCAATATGATTGGTGATGCTCACTTCCAGTCATTTACTCCTCAGAAGAATTGTAGCAAGATACAGAGAAGCTTGCCAATGCCAGATCATATGCATGGTAGCCAGTCTCTCAAACTCAATCATAACAGGTAAATATTGTACCAAGTATCTCACAAATGTTTGTTTTTAAAATACAAATTCCATCTTTTCAAAAAGGCTACAAATTTCCAATGCATTATTGTAAAAATTTGCAAGATTAAACTAAAGAAAATATAGTTAAGTTGGACAGCAGCATTGGCAGTACCTGGCTATTGTCCAGCATAGCCTACCCTAGTTTGTTAAGTCTTTATTTAAAACGTAGGCTAATACAGTAGATCTCATATTTTGCAACACTGAGGGATGTGAAATTCTGGGAATCATGGAGGGAATTTACAGAGGCACATTCAATGAAGGCATCCGGATATCTGCAACAACTCGTCCAGTCACGTTGGCCAAAAGAGAACAAGTACAGGGCAAATGACTTGATGCTGTCGTAGTTAAGAAGCCCAAATTAGTTCAAGTGCCTATCACTTCTTAGGTTCTCAGTGATGCTTGCTTGGAGCTTGTAACTATTAATGGCAGACCTTTTTCTTTAATGGAGGACTCTGGGTTTAGATAAGTTCTTATCCTTTGAGGATGCTGAAAAATTAATACACGCATTTATTACTTCCAGGCTCGATTATTGCAATGCTCTGTTCTCTGGGTGTAGCAATACTTGCATCAAAAACTTACAACTAATACAAAATGCTGCAGCCCGAACTCTCACCAGGACTAAAAAATATGAACATATCTCTCCTATCCTTGCTTCCCTACATTGGCTCCCTATTAAAAGTCGAATTGATTTTAAAATACTCCTCCTAACCTACAAAGCCCTCAAGGGCGATGCACCAACATATATTAAAGACTTACTTGTCCCTTACCACCCTCCTAGAACCCTAAGATCCCAAAATGCTGGTCTCCTTGTAATCCCAAGAATATCAAAATCTACGATAGGAGGAAGAGCCTTTTGTTACCGTGCACCCCTCCTGTGGAATAATCTCCGCCCCCACATTCGGCAAGCGGACACTCTCAATACCTTTAAGTCTAGACTTAAAACCTTCCTCTTTACTGTTTCCCATAGTTAGGGATGGTGCATGGCAAATCATCACTTCTCATGGGTCTTTTGGAAGGGACTGCCTCTGCTGTTGCCCCCAGTTGCGAGGCATGGCAGCCACTGACCATCCCTGCAGTGGTGCTGGGTTACCATGCATCATACCTTAGTTATGCTGCTATAGCCTAGCACCGCCACACAACCTTCATGTGTCATGCCGTACAACTCCCTCTCTCTCTCTTTCAGCTCTCTCTCAATAAATATATATACATATATATATATATAAAGCACATTTGCTTTCTGATGTGTGAGCCTGGCCTAATTCACTATTTTCCTCTGTCCACAATTATCTTTGCTGAGTGTCATCCCTGCCTCATTCTGGCAGACTCCTCTCACCCTCCCCTCCTGAGTGGATTACAACCAACACTACGGGAGGCCCATGTCAGGATCGACTCCCCATCATAGAGGACCTTCCTGGACGCTGATGCTGGGCCCGACTCCCCTTCCTGAGGCTTTGTGATTGACCCCCCCTCACAATGGCGCTGTCAAATGGACCCCTACTGTTACCATCTCACTCCTTTGAGTTTGTCACTATGCCTGGCCGCTGCTACATTGTCCAGCCATAATTCCTGATAACCACCTATAGACTGACTACCATGTAATGTAAAAGTGGGATAATACATTACATAGCCCCTTGAGTCGTGGATCTGCCCAAGGTTTCTTCCTAGATTAACTGAACATAAGGGAGTTTTTCCTTGCCCCTGTTGCTCTTGAGTGCTCCTTCTGTGAAGCGCCACGAGACAATACTATTGTAAAAGGCGCTGTATAAATAAAACTGAATTGAATTGAATTGAATAATTGACCTCCTACAACAAGCCATTGAAAATGTTGCAAGTGAATGGGATGTGCGATGATGAGGGAGAGAGTGACACAGATACCGAAGTTTGGGAGGAAAATCAGGAGCCTGGCTGCAAGGGCAAGCAGCGTGAACCGCAAGGGCTGGGATTGGTTGAGTTCGTCCGCTTGCTTTGTTGTGTTTGCCTTATTTATGTCAACATATATACCGGTACATTCAGTGACATTAGGCAATTAGGGCGAATCCCAGTGCAGCCAAAGATTGTTCATCAGCTTGACAAAAAAGCCCGGGCAAAAATACCGGAACTGGAACACTGGCACTCAGCTCACTTGTTGGACAGACGTAAAGAGAGAAAGAGCAAGGAGGAGGGGCCAGGCAGGGCTGAATCAGGCGTGACATTTTTGGCGGCGGCCACCACATTTACTAGCAGTGAGTTCATTCATACATTGGTTTTGGAGTGATGAACATTTCATAAAACACATGAGCCATAAAATGACCCATGTGTTCAAATCTGTGCTAATTTGCCCCATGTTTCTAAAAAGTGGTTTCAGCAGTATAACTGAACCCATGCCATGCCCCATGCCCCATACAAAGCTGATGCAGATCACCTGTTGAAAACCCTTACAATATAACATCATCATCATCACAGGGGATGTAGTCTAGGCCTAAACCATCAGCGGAGGAAGGAGTGTCCCTCCAGAATATTGAGCATTTCTCCCAACATTCGGAAATATCATACAGTAGTTACTGTACCTGTGGTTAAGTTTTTATGGCTGTCAAACTATTAGAAAATTTAATTGCAAATAATCTATTAAATTATGTAGTTCATTGTCATTAATCATAAAAAACACTTTAAAGTTTAAATTGTACTAAAAACACATTTCTATGGAAAAAGTCAGCTCTGAACATCACAGCAGACTTTAATTTTTCAAAATTGTTCACAGTGTTCACAGTTGTACAAAATATAATGCATGAATATTTAGAAATTGGCTTTTGTTTTTAGTCCTGGACATCTTTCCATAATAATGATATTTCATTAATATTTTGTATGGCCTCCGCCCTCTAATAGCTCCGCTAGTGCAACAAGGGCGGAGCCTAGATGAGTTTCTGTCCAGTTGTCCCCATACGTCGGATAGGAGAACTAGTATCCTAACTGTTAAGACAGCTTGGCTCACGGCAGACTCAACATGAGGGAGACCACACCTTAGCATAATATTTTAAATAATAAATATTAACAAAAGGGTAGAAAAAGTCAATGTAATGTATAAAAGTAAAGTGTAGTGCAATATGTCTCTAGGGGGTAAGTGGACAAACAAAATATAACGTGACGGAGACAGAGAAGGAGGGGAATCCCCAAAAGAGCAGTGAGTTAAAGCAGAGCTCCCAATGAGCTTTCCCGTCAGAGTAGGCCAGAGAATGAGTGAGAGAGCGACATCATGCCAGTGCCGACTCTATTATGGCCACGCTAATAAATAAGGCTCCACCACCTGTACTCAGCACCCTGTAGGACACAGATAAAGTACAAGTAATACAAAAGGGGCAGAACCCCCAGAGAGGAAGACCCGTCATAACATGATAATCTTTCAAAGCTGATCTGTGGACTTTCGCGGGATGAACTTAAATCTGAAGAGGTAAGATCGCTCCTTTTTTTCCCCCTATTTTAGTTGGGCTGGGTTTTGAGAGACGACTTTGGTTTGGACGGACTGAGATTGCTGATTACCTTTTCTGTGGATTTTGTGAACTGCTGATTCTTTTTTTTGCCTCTTGGAAAGCGCACGGGCGGTGTGCAGTGTTTGGTTATCCTGCTTGTGCAGTGGTTGGACTTACAGACTCTGCCCTAAGGACTCTTCTCTCTCTCCATCACTCACTCACACTTTGCACGATTCATTCCACAAATATTCACATTGAAAGTGTCTTTGTATGCACGCTCCATGAACCTATAAGAATTGTTGACAACTTGCACAGAGTTTGTTAAAGGGTCATGCAACAGGACGGGTATCATTTGGAGCTCAGCATTTTTTGCGGGTTGGGTTGCAATTGGGGCTGTAACTATCAAATGTTTTTGGAATTCTGACAATATTTGCATTGATTAATTATGTCATTGGATAAAATGTACTTTTGTGTTTTTAAACAGCATATCAATAGTGTATTATGCAATGTAAAAGGCCAAGCAATTGGATATAATTCGTGATCAAAAAAGGTTTTTACACCAACTCCAACAATCCAGTTCACTCTACTCCATTCAAAGCTCCAAACCTATGATTTACTGGCTTCTAATTTCACCAGTAAAGGCCATTTATACTTAGTTTTATCTTTTAAAAAGAAAAGAGTGTATCTCCAGCAACAAATCATCTGAGAATAAAGAATAAATGTATGTGCAAAATGGGGAGAGAGACAGCCTGTTTGTGTGTTTGCGCTCTGTGTGTGCATCCAGGATTAATGTCCCCCCCCCAGGAGGGGGAGGGAGAGGGAGAGATGAGGAACAAATGTGATCTTGATACTTAGGGTGCCATTATTTGTTTCAAAGCAGAATTGCTGAACATATGTTGACTAATAGCCTATACAATGCAACAGTACTCCTTAGCACTTGTAGATTGACCAATACAAGAGATATTGGGAACATTTGTAATGTGTGTGTGCACAGCTACTGATGGGGACCCAGAACATTTGAGGGAGGCCCAGAAAAGTTTTTCAAAAATAGATGCGTTTTCACAGGTTGTTAGATCTTCTTTTTATAGCAATTAATTCAATGGCTTAATCCTTAGAAAGCTGGTCATGCTGGTCTGGCAAGCTTGTCTATGTGAGTGTGCTGGTTTGTGTTGGCTATGTTGGTGACCAGCCTATTAAGCTTCCATTAATGGTTTAAGATGGTCTGGTTTGCTGGTTTGACCAGCCATAAAACTGGACATTGCTGGATTGACAAGTCAGTCTCCAGCTAAGCTGGTCTGACCAACAAAACCTGTCTGAAGGAACTGTAGGGTAATTTGGTTCGAGTGAGTGAGTGTGTGTGGTGAGCAAGCAGATCTCGGCCAGAAGATGTCAATGGTAAGGAGCAGAGCTTGGCAGTAGGCAAAGGAGAAGGCAGGGTTTGCAACACTAATAACTTAATTTTTTTTTGTCTCTGTATGCTGTGCCAAAAAGAGAAAAGCAAACCGACATTAACATTTCGATAAGTGAGTGGTCAATACAACATTACAGATTGGGAATATGAAAAGCATGTGCATACAAGTAGCATGAGGCATGAAAATACAATTCAGTAGCCGTACTAAGAATACAACTCAGCACATATCCATATCTAAGCAGGAAGGATGGTCATCTCACATGGCTTATAGCCCATGTCTGGGAACAAAGGATAAAATCGCAGAGACAATGTTGGCTATGCTACGGTTGCACTCCTGATGAATGGAGAAATTATCAAAGAAAGAAAGAGTCAGGACAACTGCTGCTTCAGTTTAGGCGGTAGCTGTAATAATGAACAAAGCAGCAACTAAGTAGTACAGTATATAACAAAAACTACAAGGCAATAGCAATACCTCAACACATGTCACATTCAATATTCATGCACCATATCTCATTAGTCGATTTTTACATTGAACATAAAACACATTACACCGAAAATTGACATACTTTTAAACTATGTCTTAATACAGTGCTTAACACTGACTAGCAAAGAACCTTGTTTTCCTGGACACTAGCTTCCATGCATTGTTCGTGACTATCCAACATTTCTCAATTCAAACTAAACACATTGGTAACTGTAAACATAACAAACAACGTCTCTTTATTATTGTTCCTAACATGTGCTACTTTAGTTAAGGTTTCAAAATATTGCATACCTGTTGAGTGGAGAAATTATCAAAGAAAGAAAGAGTCAGGACAACTGCTGCTTCAGTTCAGGCTGTAGCTGTAATAATGAATAAAGCAGCCACTTCCTGGCTTGAGCAGCAGCACATTCTCCAGACAGGTAGTGCCCTCTAGGGGTTATTGAAGTCTAGAAGTTTCTCTTCTTTTGAGGTTGATGACGCCACAGAGTCACTCTGTTCTACGCTGAGATTCTGCTTGGATCGTGTGTGCCCTCTGTCTACCAGACCCGCACGACCCACCCAGTCTCATGCGTGGCTTAATGACTCACTTCGATCAATGCGCACTAACCTCAGAGCTGCTGAAAGGAAATGGCACAAAACTAAGAATTCGGCCGATCTAGCACAATTCCAAGTACTACTATCTTCCTTCTCATCCAGTGTCACTGCTGCGAAAAAGGCTTTCTATCATGACAAGATTAACAACGCCACGGACACCAAGAAACTCTTTTCCACCTTTAAATCTTTACTAAACCCACCTCCTCCACCTCCTCCAACTAACCTCACAGCTGACACTTTTGCTGCATTCTTCACTAACAAAGTTGCAGCTATTAGTAGTCAGTTCTCAAACCAATCTACACAGGTTCCTTCTCCTAGCCTCTCTACACCAACTGCTTCCTTTTCTTCTTTCACTCCTCTCTCCGAGGCAGAGGTGTCTAAGCTTCTCACAGACAGCCGGCCTACCTCTTGTCTTCTGGATCCTATCCCAACAACCCTTCTTCAGGCCATAACCCCCACAATTGTGACAGCAACCACACATGTGGTCAATGCGTCACTAACTAGGGGTACATTTCCCACTGCCTTCAAACAAGCCCAGGTAACACCATTGCTCAAAAAACCATCCCTCGCTCCCACTCAAGTGGAGAACTACCGGCCTGTCTCTCTTCTTCCCTTCCTTTCCAAAGCCATTGAACGAGCTGTCTTTAAACAGGTCACAGGATTTCTCACTCAGAACAACCTCCTCGACTCCAACCAATCCGGCTTCAGAAGTGGCCACTCCACTGAAACGGCGCTTCTGTCTGTGACGGAAGCACTAAAAGAGGCCAGAGCGGCAGGTCAGTCCTCAGTGCTCATCCTGCTGGACCTATCAGCAGCATTTGACACGGTCAACCACAGCATCCTACTGGACAAGCTGACCAACATTGGGATTGATGGCACAGTGCACTCTTGGTTCAAGTCCTATCTTACTGGACGGTCGTTCAACGTATCGTGGCTAGGACAGACATCGGCACTTCACCAACTCACCACAGGAGTACCCCAAGGATCTGTGCTGGGGCCCCTTCTCTTCGCACTGTACATCACCTCGCTGGGCTCAATCATCCACTCCCATGGCTTCTCTTACCACTGCTATGCGGATGATACCCAGCTCTATCTGTCCTTTCCGCCGGACGACTCCACGGTGTCATCACGGATCTCGGACTGTCTCTCCGATATATCTGCATGGATGAAAGGACATCACCTCCAACTAAATCTCTCCAAAACTGAACTGCTGGTCCTCCCAGCCAAACAAGCCATACATCACGACATCAGTATCAAGATCGACTCCCTGTCTGTTCCTCCCACCAAAGTAGCAAGAAACCTAGGTGTCATGATCGATGACCAACTGACCTTTGCAGATCACGTTGCCTCTGTGGCTCGGTCGTGCCGTTTTTCCCTATTCAACATAAGAAAGATCAGGCCGTACCTAACCCAACATGCAACCCAGCTCCTGGTCCAGACCCTGATTATCTCTCGTCTTGACTACTGCAATGTCCTCCTATCAGGCCTACCAGCCTGTGCAGTAAGACCGCTACAGATGATCCAGAATGCAGCTGCACGTCTGGTCTTTAACCAGCCAAAAAGGGCACATGTCACGCCTCTGTTCATTGAACTTCACTGGCTGCCCTTGGCTGCTCGCATTAAATTCAAGGCACTTATGTTGGCCTACAGGGTGAATGATGGCTCTGCTCCCATCTACTTGAATTCTCTTCTGAAGCCCTATGTCACCCGACGACCACTACGCTCCTCTAAGGAACGTTTTCTAGCACGGCCAACACCTTGTGCAGGTCGGTCCAGACTCTTCTCATATCTGGTTCCGCGCTGGTGGAATGACCTCCCAAGTGCTACCAGATCAACTGATACCCTCTCCACCTTCAAGAAACTCGTGAAGACTAAGCTCTTCCAAGAATATCTCCTGGTGTAAACTTTGAGAATGCACTTAATAATTTAATTTCTCTACATTGTGTTACACTATTGCACTTTCAACTTAAAACAGCGCAGATTCTATGTTAGCAATATGCACTCCTTGTTGGTTCATTGTGTTGTAGCTTGAATGTTATCCTCTTTTGTAAGTCGCTTTGGATAAAAGCGTCTGCTAAATGCCTAAATGTAAATGTAAATTGAGTGAAACCTATATTGAGTAAATAGCACATTAACCCAGTCACTACACTACCACAAAATGCATACAAATGAAAACTAAACTAAAATCCAAGCTGACCACTCACGTTAACGTGAAGATGCACACAGAGTTGCTCCCTGGACGGGGACAAAAAGGTGTGTCGGCAAGGGGTGCAAAGGATGAAGTGAAGGGCGAACAAACAATTTATAGACTCCACCCTTTGCACGGCAGGTCAGGTGACAGTTAACCTTTGCGTTCACCTCAGCAGATTCACCATAATCAACAAATTATTCAGGGAGTCTTTTCACAGCCGCCCCGGAATTGGGGTCAATTCTTCCAGGAAAAAAGACTCACTCTTCTGCCAATTCAGGGAGCACCATCACAGGGGACACAGGTCTAGAGGCCCGAGGCAATTGCGGATCAAGAATCATAACAGTCTTCCCTTCTTCAAGATTCTGAACTTCCCTCTGCCACTTGCTTCTAGGCTGTAGATTTGGCAAATAGTCATGAAAGAACCGTGTCCAGAAATGGTCTGCCAACATCTGGCTATGACGCCACTTTCGTCACCCAAGAAGCTTGCTGTTGGCAAAGATGGCTTGAGGCAGGGAGGCGTCTCGCCGCCCCATCAGGAGCAAATTGGCAGTGACAGGATCAGGATCACTGGCATTGGAAGAAATATAACCCAAAGGCTTAGAATTCATAATGCCTTCTACCTCGATCAGAACAGTGTGAAGGACAGCTTCCGAAGTAGTCTGATTCCCGAGAACACCTGGTGGATTGAAGTTGAATGTAATCTGTTGATGGGACAAGTGTTCTTGAAACTTGGGTTCCATAGCTTGGAAACACTGATTCAACTCCCTGTCCCCAGCACGGAAGTTCGTTCCCCTGTCTGCGAAAGTATCCAATACTTTCGTCTCAATTTTCCAAAGACCCTCTCTGGGCCAGGGTGCAGAAGGGACTTGTCACAATTCTTAATGATAAGCTGTGTTGTGGGATGCTTTGGATCCAGAATAATTGGGTTTATGATGTCTGGGTCCAGGTCCTGAGATCTACACAGTCTTCCTCCTACTCTCATCAGTCCCACATCTGGATCCAGCTCAGGGGAGAGAGAGAGCAGATGACTTTGCCTGGAGAGGATTGCCATTATGGAGAGCCTCCAGTTCTTCAGGAAAACATGAAGCCTGGGCTTGTTGCAGAATGAGAGTTTCAGCTGCTATACCTTTATCTGCTCCAGCAGTGTCATTCACAGCTTGCTGAGTGGCAGTGATGAGGTCACTCCAGCTTTGATGCTGAGAAACACTCAGCAAGGCACTGGCGGCAGTGGAAACATTCAGGCACATAGCAGTCTTCCTCAATTCTGCACTGTCTATGAGTAGCGGTGATGTGTGGGAGACATCTGGAGCAACAGGCCAGCCAGTCTCCGGGCCCAGCAAGAAAGAAGGTCCACTCGTCCAGCTATTTGGATTGGCAAGGTCACTTAGCATCCTTCCTCGAGTCAGGGCATCGGCGGGATTGTTTGGACTGTCCACATATCTCCAGTCACTGGGGTCTGTGAGGTCCTGGATCTCTGCTATTCGAGTGCCAACAAAGACCTTGTAGTGGCATGACTCTGACTTCAACCATGTCAATACTGTTGTGGAGTCACTCCTAAGGATGGTTTGGGCCAATGACAACGTAAGTTCAGATTTCAAGGTGGCGGCTAACTGTGCCCCTAGCAAGGCAGCACTCAGTTCAAGTCGTGGCATCGACAACTGTCGCTTCAGAGATACTCGAGAACGGGCCATGATGAATGCCACATGAACATGATTCTGGTTGTCATGGACACGTATGTAGGCCACAGCACCATAGGCCCTCTCCGAGGCATTACAGAAGACATGCAACTCTCTGTATTCACCTGACTGGTCAGCACAAGGGGGAACATAGCAGCGAGACAGTTTGATGCTTGAAAGGTCAGCCAGTTCTTGTTCCCACTTCAGCCATCGATCAGCCAATTCAGGTGGAGCGATGGGGTCATCCCAGCCTTGCTTGGTTTTCCACAAATCCTGAACCAACACTGGCTCTAGTGGTATAAGGTAGTATATATCCTAAAGGGTCATACTGGCTGGCAAGAGTGCGATATATAAGGCGGAGTGTGGGAATCTTCATGGGTGTCACACAATGTTTGTATCCTAGGCTATCAGGGAGGCAGCTCCAGCGCATGCCTAAGGTGGATTCCTGTGGGTCAATACCGGCCTGAGAGAGCCATAAGTCAGTGCTAACAGATCTTGCCTCTGGAGAGAGATGTTCAACCACACTGGGGTCATTACTTGCCCATTGGCGAATCTCAAATCCCCCATGAGAAAGTGTAGCACGGAGTTTATCCAAAAGAGCTTTGGCTTTGGCTGGAGAGAGGAAGCTCTGGAGGCAATTAATAACATAGAATGCAGTTAATACAGAGTTCAATATTTCATGATCACTCTCATGGTGCTCCTTTGTATGACGCTGCAAGGCGTAAATGGCACAGCAAGGACTACATGTCGTGCCAAAAGATAACACCTGCCACTCGTAGGTCTTTGGGGGTATCGCTTGATCCATAGCTTGCCAGAGGAATCTGAGCAGTGGTCTATCTGCAGGGAGTAGGTGAACTTGATGGATTTTATGTCAACACTGATAGCCACATTGTGTTCACGGACACGGAGGAGCATGCCAAGAAGGGAAGAACCCAAAGTGGGACCAGGAAGAAGGCTGCGATTCAAGTTTAGGCCATGAAGCTGAAAAGAGCAGTTAAACACCAGTCAATGTTTCCCACTAGCTTGCAGGATGATGTGATATGGAACTTACCATGTTTCTGAACTTGGCTGATCATTGTTGCGATCCACTTCCTTCACATACCCCATTTCAACTAATTTCTGGATCTCCTGCTTGCAGATCTCAATCAGTTCAGGGTCCCTCTTTAGCCTGCGTTCAGTCCCTCGGAGCCATGGCAACAAATTACGGGTTGAAGAAATCAATCGTGGACTGTTGGGGATTCTGAGTAATGGAGTAGCATATCGGAATATCCCGTCTATTTCTTCGATCGTTGTCTCTCTCTCCAGCAGTTCCAGACAATAATGGTCTTGCTTAGACCGGGTTACTTCCTTCTCTTTACGGTGTGGGAAAGAATCTAGTCTCCATAATTTCTCCATGTTATCCATCAACTCTGCAGTAGCTGGGCAGGATACGGTATTACAGAGGGTAAGGAAGGCTTGGGCGGCAAAAGTTGGAGGTCGAGGTAAGGCATTGGCTGGTCCCTGAACAGCCCAACCAAGGGCAGTACGGCTGGCGATAGGTCTGCCAGAAGGGACAACATTGACAGGTTCTTTGGGCACCAACAAGTGGGCATGATCTGAGCCTATCAAGATCAAGGGACGGGCATAAACAAAGTCTGGTAATGGTAGACTCCGTAAATAGGAATACTCCCTCTTCAGGTCAGAAGCGGGACAGGAATGCTCTGCCAAGTTGAGGGCAGGAGCAGTAAAGGCATTAGTTATAGCAAATTTGGTTCCCCTCCGGCTTACTGGGATGCTGAGATGAAACAAGAGATGGTCTCACCCCTTATAGGAATCACTTCATGACACACCGTTCTGAGATTCAAGATCTCTTCTGGTCCTTTCAGGTGCAGCTGGGAGGTTGCAGAGATTAGGATGACTGTTCTTTCTGAGCCATCATCTAGTATGGCGTATGTCCTCAGCTTCTGTCGACCATTGATCAAGAAAACTGGAACTACTTTCAACATCACACGCGGAGACCTGTTTGGCTGATCCACGTACAGAGTGTTTACAGGACAAGGTGCATGGACAGGCGTGTTGATGTCTACTATAGCTGATTTCTCTCACATTCGATGGCCCATGGACAGTTGAGGTGCAACAGTATGCAGGATGGTAAGATGCAACTCTTTGCAGATGTTGCAAGGCTTTTTGAGAGTGCATTTATCTGGCTTATGACAACGGGCACATCGGTAGCAACGGTCATTCCTTTCTATCCATATTCTCAGTTGTGACGGGTTGAACTCTGATCTTCGGGCAGGTTCCCAGAAAGTGTTCTGTGCTGTTGCAGTATGGACAATACGGTTGGAACTTTGATCTCCCAGAGATGGTCGGTCCCTTCCCTCGGCTCGGTTGGACATCAGGCCGGCTTTCCACAGCCGCTGTGTTGCTCAGATACATTGTGGTCGGCGTAGCCTTCCTCCCTGTGTTTCTCTGCCCCAGCTCTCGTCTCTCCATTAACGCAGGTCCCATGGTTTGTTGGACAATACTCTTGGCCTGGGCTTTAACCTGAAGCCATGCTGAAAAGTCTTCCAAGGTGTATGTTTGATCAGAGCCCTCTTTCAGAATACCACAAAGCAGACAGTGCTCAATGAAGCTGTCTCGGTGAGTAGCCAATCTACGTGGGAGCCACACCACTCACTCTCGTCTACACCTTCCACTGACCGCAGCATGCCAATCAATGAATGCACAGAAAGAGCAAAGTCCTGGAATGTATGACTGTCACCAGGTTTGACCGATGGTGAATGAAGAATGCTTGCTATTTCACTCTGGACCAACTGCCGGGGCCGGCCATACTTTGCCTTAAGGGCAGCAAGAGCAGACGTGTAGAGAGTTGAGGCATGCATATAAGACTTCGCTAGTTTGTATGCACTCGACAACCTCAAATGATCCATAAGGACCTGGAACTTGTATTGTTCAGAAAGGTGAACGTGGATATTAAGCAGATTCTCCAACGCCATGTTAAGCAAAACAAAGCCACTTTCTTTTCCACTCTCGAAATAAGGCAATTTTGGCTTCGGGATACCAAAGGCAGTCGCCACTAATAGTTCCATAATAGTAGCACCCTCTAATACCCTTTCTGTGGGGGTAGGCAAGGAAAGAGGTACAGGCTTTTCACGAACCGGATCTGAAGGCTTTTGAGCCTTAGCAGGGCGAGGTTTGGTCCGCACTATATGGTGAAACGAAGGAGGTGAGGGAGGTGCATGCTCTGGACTAGAAAATGGAACTCCTGTCTGACTCTCAATAGTGGGATCGGAGATCACAGCCTGAGTTGTAGCACCTACCAGAATTTCAGGTGGAGGTAAGTGCTGGACCCTAAAAGGGATTTTGTTGATTCACGGGAACTGGATAGGAGGCAGATTTGGAGGACCTGATGGGAATGCTTGCTGCTCAGGGCACAAGTCAACAGGTTTGGCTGAATCCAGCACTCCGGAGTTCATAGAGAGTTGAGCCAGAGCTTGAGGTGGGTCAAGCCGGCGGGGCCAGTGGATGCTCAAAGGTCATTCCTACATCTCCAGTGAATGATGTTATTAATTGTGCTTCTTCCAATTCTCTTTGGTCGCTGTAGAGTAAGAGTCCGGTTCAATCCTTTAAAGTTTCTTGTGCTCGCCTATCCAATTCTTGTGCCCGTTCATCTAGAGCTTGTTCCTCCTGGATTTGTTTCTGGATCTCCTGGAGTTCTCTCAGTTTCCTCCTCTCCTCAAGCACAGCCAGTTGTCGAGGAGTGAGCTCCACCTATACAATTCAGTAGCCGTACTAAGAATACAACTCAGCACATATCCATATCTAAGCAGGAAGGATGGTCATCTCACATGGCTTATAGCCCATGTCTGGGAACAAAGGATAAAATAGCAGAGGCAATGTTGGCTACGCTACCACAACATGCATACAAATGAAAACTAAACTAAAATCCAAGCTGACCACTCACGTTAACGTGAAGACACACACAGAGTTGCTCCCTGGACGGGGACAAAAAGGTGTGTCGGCAAGGGGTGCAAAGGATGAAGTGAAGGGCGAACAATTTATAGACTCCACCTTTGCACAGCAGGTCAGGTGACAGTTAACCTTTGTGTTCACCTCAGCAGATTCACCATAATCAACAAATTATTCAGGGAGTCTTTTCACTGTCTATCATCATTAGCTGGGTCAACCAACTAAACCATAAGATGGTCAAACAAGCTCAATAAGCGAAAACATAACTTAAATCAGCAAACCATCATAGACTGGTCAGGCTGTTTTTTTCAGCAGGGGCATAACCTGGCTTCATGATTGATTCAACGCTTGTAAGGGACACTGGAATTCATTAATTTCATGTAGGCTACTCTGATTTTTAGAGGTTTTAATTAATTCTCACTTGCAAAATTGGCATAGGCTAATGTGTCATTTTTGTGGGCTAGCTTACATTTAGGCCAATCATAGGCTACGTGTCTGCTCACCGTGATTCTGTTAATTATTAATTTAGTTTCAGATATGGATTCCACTTAATAAAAGACATTTTTTTTGTTATTTTCTTCATCACTGTTTTCTTGGGTCCTACTTTGTAAACACACCAGCTAGCTAATTAACAGGCAAGTAGTCAGTATGACCCAATTGTTACAGTATTGCTACAAGAAATTCAACAGTGCACTGCTATTTTGCTACATTGTCATATTCTTTTAGGCTACAGACAGATTATTTACCGATATTTACCAAACAAATGGTTTGCCAGCAACACTTAAAAGGATACACTTGCCAGGTATGCAGTAGATTTCTTTGCATTGTGATGTTGATTAGCTTAATGATGCAGTAATGTTTTTGACTTCAGGCTGAGATTGCAAAAGAATGCAGCTGCTTTATAAGCTACATATATCAACTCATCTTGGCAAGAAAAAAGAATACAGGGCACAGGTAATAAATTTAGTGAAAAACAACAATAAAATAAAACAGTATTAATGGTCATTCAAAAGAAGATTCCCGTATACCTGTATGATATTTGTAAACCAGCTAATCCAGATATTGAATAGTTTCATCTGTGGCACTAAGTAGTTTTAAGTGGATAGGGTTGAAGAGCTGGAGAATGGTAGTCTATATTTTGTAAAAGACATTTAATTTTACTGACAGAAGTTAAAAGTTCATTATCTACTTCAAAGAGTGACAACAAATATCAAATGTGCCTAGAAATAGCAATAGCTGTATTTTCAACCTTAATTTTCATTGGATGGGTCATAGGGCAGATCTTTTTTCCAAAAGGGCAGGGCATATGTCTGGGGGGCCCCTTTAGCCACATCAGACATTGAATTATCATCTATGTAACCATCGTGTGTCTGTTATTTCTCAATTAAGGTTTTGAATTAGATTTCCATTTCTAGCACACTGTGTGTAAGCATTTGCAAAGACAAAATTTTGTCTTCTGTAAAGAAAAGTAAAAAAAGTGTAAACATTGTAGAAATGCATTCATTAACTGCATATAGTGGGAAAACAGCAAGAAATGTGTCAACTGTATGGATACAACAGACCGATAGTGTGTTAATTGTATTTAGAGTTTTGAAAATGAGACTAAAGGTCAGACAAAATCTTGTTAGCAATTGAAAAAAACAAAAAGACCAAGGGGAAGCACTTCTCAACCCTTAAAACCACCCTTGAACAGGAGTGAGGTTAGAAAGAGGTTAGAAGAGATGATTACCCAGTATACCTTGTTAATTTACACAGTAAGAGTCCAGAGAACAGTTGAAGAAAGATGATGGCCAGCTTGGGAAAACACAACGCAACATATATTGTCACAATTAAAAATACAAATTTCAAAATAGATCTGAGCCAGATTGTTGCACATGCAAAGAAAGTCTGTTGAGTCAGAACATTAACGTTAGAAAATTGCTAAAGATAGACATCAAATATCTGCTGAAAATATCTGCACAAATATCTGCTGAAAATGTTTTGAGAGGTCACCAAATAGGCTTTTTTTTTCCAATAATGAATGAGTATATGCATGCATGTGTATATGCCTGCATTGATGTGCACAAAAGTATTGCGGTTATGGGGCTACTTCGATAATATTCAGTATGGGGCGAAATCTAACTATTAATCACGCGGACATAAGCGGGTATTTTCAAACTGAGTGAAATCTACTATGGGTAGCCCACATCATCTCTGTGCGTTACAGAGGTGAAATGAGATACATGAGAAAATGTGCAGTCTAGCAGAAGTGGGTTAGTGCCACTCTACCTCAGTTTCCTGTTGTTTGTTTGTGCACTGTGCAGATTATATCATGAGATGCCAGGCTCTGCTCTTAGGGTCTATCTGTATGGTGTTACCAGAACAATGGGGAAGACAATCATTGACAATCATCAACATGGATTCTCTTTCATCCTCAAAACTGATGATATTAAAAAAGTAATGATCTTTTTACAACCTTGGAAAAGTATAGCTGACATGCTATAACCACAGCCATATACTGTACTGCACTATAATGACTCAAATAGTGTATGGGCTTCTTTGACAATGGTTTCTTTATGAAATGAGTGTCATCGATTGATCATATTAGTACTAACCCCTAACCCCGACAATTAGATCTAATCAGTGACTGATGATTTTTTTATTGGATTCCTTATCCAAGGAACAGAACTCTCCTCTTGTCAGTGCAGCCAGCAACTCGCACACTGCCCTGTGCCCCATTCCTCCCGTGTTCTGGTGTTGGCTACATGGGGTGAAATTAGATGAGGAAATGCACAGGTGTGTAGTTCAACCTGATGGCCACTGTGGGTACTGTAAACATGTGGACACACAGAGTGAATTCTCAGTTGTTTGTATTGTTCAAAGAGGAGATCTGAGCCTCTGTTTTTGTGATTTTTCGATCATCATTTTGGCCTATTGTATGACAGATTAACTAACAAAATCCAGTGACTGCTCACTGAAGGAACTGGAATTATAGCAATCAAGGAAAGAGAACCATTTTCAGCTGTAGAGATAACACAACAGGCCTAGGAATTGGAATTGCCCTTTATTTGACACTGAGACAAGTGTTGGCATTAACACAAACATAATCAGGTTGATGAAGTAGTCACCTGAAAGGCTTCACTAATGTTAAGTAAAGGAGCATGTAGCATGTAACAATGCAACCTCTAGTTCTACCCTGCATGTGTGATAAGGTGTGTCCAAACTTCTGACTGGTTTTATATATGACCTATATTAGTGCTGTCAGTCGATTAAAAAAAATATCTGATTAATCACAATAGAAAATTTAAGTTAATTATGATTAATCACACATTTAAAGTTCCAGAATTCTCTTTTATATTTTTCTGAAGAAATAATGTCACACATGCCCCTACTTAGGGCAGGCTTCAGTCAACACTTCTGGGTTTCCTACAGACCCAACCTGAAAGAGTGTAGTTGCCACAGGTTGTCTATGACAGGAGTGACCAGGGGTGACCGACCACATGATTTTTTAACACCCCTCCATCCTTGCATCTCAGGCGGACAAGTTCTACACACTTCCCCTTGTTTCAAATCTACCGTGGTTTAGCCTTTTCCTTGTACTCTCATTCAACATGAATATCAACTCTTAAAATGCCATTATGAAGCATCTACAACCGTCATTATGCTGCTTGTATTCTGCTGCGTGTATTTATGTCAAACTCTTTCATCTCCAAATAGAACTCTCTTAGACTGTGGGCAAAATGCATTTTTCGTGTTGTTTAGTTAAAAAACATCAATCAAAAATTTTCAAAAAAGTTTTAATTGTTCATTTTCTCAGGCAAATCAAAATTAAATCCTTGGAAAAACCAACCAATTATGTACGGGTCAGCCCCACCCCACCCCACCCCCCCTACCTAATGCGGACATAAGCGGGTATTTTCAAACAGAGTGAAATCTACTATGGGTAGCCCACATCATCTCTGTGCGTTACAGAGGTGAAGATGGCAGCTATGCAAATTTGCAGGAAGTGGTGTCCCATTTTATAGGTACAACTATTTCTACCCCTACACTTCTCACTTCATCGTCAAGGGGTGTCTTCTTTTGGAAGTCGATGGAAATCAAGTGCTAGTGTTAAGGGAAGAGAAATGAGACTGCGCCTAGTGATACCCATGAGAAAATGTGCAGTCTAGCAGAAGTGGGTTAGTGCCACTCTACCTCAGTTTCCTGTTGTTTGTTTGTGCACTGTGCAGATTATATCATGAGATGCCAGGCTCAAATAGTGTATGGGCTTTTTTGACAATGGTTTCTTTATGAAATGAGTGTCATCGATTGATCATATTACTACTAACCCCTAACCCAGACAATTAGATCTAATCAGTGAAAATGCTTTTTCGTGTTGTTTAGTTAACAAAAAACAATTATATTATATTAATTATATTAAGTCTGACAATATTTGTTGGCAGCTCTGGTTTGATCAAAAAAATTCCAAAAAGTTTTGTTTGTTAATTTTCTCAGGTAAATCCAAGGAATTCTGTAGTTGATAACCCAATCAATGTAAACATTGACCTAACATTGACCTAACAGCAAAACAGTAACGTTAGCAATCTAAACCCAGCGAAAACAAAACCAAAGAATTTAAGTTGTTCTGTATCATGGAACCTAAAATAATGTTTGTTAATCCACTTCTTGTATGTCTCTTACCTTGTTTCTGCCTGGACATGCTGCAGTATATTTATGTTAAAAATGTGATGGTCAAATTCTTTATAAGGAACATGTCATCTGCTATACTAGAGTGTAGCTAGCCATGTATCAATAGCAGCAGCATCATTATAGTCAACGATCGTTGTTACCAACTGTGACAAAGTAGACCCTGTCAACTCACTGTTTTTGGTGACTAGTTGCACAGTGCAGGCAAATTTGTTCAGTGGTCTTTGGATACTTCTTCTCAGTCTCAGGTCTCAGTCTTAATACCAAGGCAGTGATTGCTGTTTATTAATAAGGACAGAGGTTCTCCACATTTTCAGCTTATGTTGGCCATAGAAAATGTTACATATGCAATATTCCAAGACTGCACTTTGCCATGCCTTACTGCAGTAATTCAACCATTTTAGACATTAATATTATTGTATTGCATTGCCTTTAGAGATGAATTGCCATGTAGCAGGAACCTTTGTCTCATCACTACAGTTATTTTTATCAACAGAAGAGACAAAACACAGTGCAGATCAGGATTCTGGTTTCAGGTTTAAAGGGGTTTATAAAGTAGCATTTGAATTGCCTTCAGGTTGTTAAAGCTGTTAGGTTAGGTCAGCTTCATAATTGTAGTATTTTAAGTATAGTTGATTTACAACCTGGGGAGGCCTACATGTATTTAAAGAAAAAGGTAGACCTTAGAGTTAAAGTTTAAATTTATTTACAAAGTCTGGTATTTAAATATGTTCGTATACACTTCATAGCAAGCTATTTTCTTGATTGAAGAGCAGAACTAAAAACTGAAACAATGTAGCAATCTAGCTAACATACGCATGGATAGATATTATTCCACTGAATGACAAACACTTGGACAACATGATTGACATTAGCATGTGTTTTCTTTACACAGTGAATGTGTAGTCAATCAGAGTATACTGATTTTCAAAATGCAATGTTTCAAGTGATGGCATTTCTGAAACTACATTCATTTTCATGTATTTCAAATTCACAACTTCATAGATGACATTGACTTAAAAACCCCGGTTCCATTTACTAACAGTAACCACCAATTAAATTTGTGTGTTTACAGTGACACGTGCAATTTCTAAAATGAGTCATACGAGTTCATTTTACATAACATAATGAATGTTCCATAGAAATTCTTCAAGAATTGTTGCAGATGCACAGGCCTAGCAAATTCTTTTGTCATACTTTCATGTTGTTAACTGTCATTTTTATTACTGTTAAAAGAGACACTGCAGATTTCAACAACCTTGTTATATAAAATATATCAGAACTATTTACAAGGTTTCTGGGCAGTCAGTTTATGTTCTGTTAACAAGCAAACTTCTCATGAATGCCTAAGTGCTGCCTGCTGACGAAGCGCTGAATTTGAAACATCACTGAGATAGGCACAATACAATCAGGAAATCCTGGCACTGAATTCAAAACGATGTCTTAAATTATTCACAGAGTCTATACAGTGGACCAGTATGTTGCTAAAAGTAGCCTACCTACAGTGGGCCGCTGAAACACATCGGCAAACAAAACACAGCAAATAGATGAACTCAACCAATCACAGCCCTTGCAGTGTGTGTAAATGGGGAGGGTGCTTGCAGGTAGTGTTATGTATGTGTCTGCATGATTAATTTTGTAAAAAAAGGATTTTTTTTTTTTAAAGTTCTTTTTATTGAGAAATAGACTTGTAAAAATATACATGTGAACATAGTTACATTGTACTTTTTTAACACATATGAACATCCCTCACCCCTCCCACCCTGACTGGACCAAAAAAAAAAAACTAACAGTATATATGATATCTGAATGAAACAAATAAAATTACATTATCAATTTAGATAATTGATTGACATTTTAATGAAGGACAGTATGATCTTAAAGGTGTCAAGCATCACACAACTTGATGAAATGCTAGGCTATATACATTGTAGTTTAGGTTGTGTTAGAGGGTAGGTACCAATACAGAGCCACATTGCTTCTAGGATCAAGTAGTGAGATATTCTGTTAACTTGGAAGTGCCTGGAGGCCACCAAAGTATGACAGTAGAGGCTCCCATACTGAAAGAAATTTGGTAGAACCTCTTATAGTACATTTATTTTTCACCAAATGTAAAAAATAGCATTACATCCTTTAGCCATTGTGCTGCGGTGGGTGGGATGCTTGATTTCCAAAGGAGTAAAATTTGCCTACGTGCCAATAGATATACAAAAGCTATGAAATTGAATTGTTTTTTTGTCAAGTTAATTTCCATATCTGGTACACCAAATATAGCAATCTCAGCACAAGGTAGTAAAGTCACACCAAGGACATCAGACAGTACCTCAAATATTATTGACCAAAATCTTGTCAGTTTATGACATATCCAGAACATATGTGTCAAATCAGCTATATCTGTTTCTGCACATTTATTATCTACATTAGGATAGAAAGAAGACACTCTAGCTCTACTCCAGTGTAGGCGGTGTACCACCTTAAACTGAATCAGACCCAGTCTCGTACAAGAGGTACTGTTCTTTACTCTTTGTAAGGCTTTTAACCTTTTCTAACTTGACATTATTCATTGACATAATCAGTGAGTAAGAGCGAGTTGTAAACCCCTTCACCCAAAAAGGAACTTCCAAAAGTCATTCTACAAGGGATTATTTCTTAGGGAGGCTAGGGAATCGTAGACTATGGCTCTTGGCAAACTGGCGAACCTGTAAATAACGGAATAGGTCATTCTGTTGAAGGTCATATTTGGAACACAGGTCACTAAAACTAGCAAAAGTTCCATTTACATAAAGTTCACCAAATTTCAGAATTCCCTTCCTACTCCATCCAGCAAAGGCCTGATCCAGTTTTGTTGGCAAGAATGCATGATTGTTACACAGTGGGGTCTGAATCAAAAGGGTTTCTCTTGTGTCCGTACGTCTCCAAAATTGACACCATATTTTCAGAGTAGAAATGGCAACTGGGTTAGATGTAAATTGCAAAATCTTAACTGAAAGGTTAGATGAGGCCAATGCCTGTAGGAAGGTTGACATGCATGACCTCCCCTCCAAGACACACCAATCAGTATTTGGGGACTGCATCCAGTAAGTAAGTTTGTGTACAGTATGTTCACTGCCCAATAATAACCTCTGAAATGAGGAAGCGCCAGTCCACCTCCTGCTTTTTTGACGTCTTTAGAAATTCTAGGATTTTGGCCATTCCATATGAATTTTGAAACCAATTTATCTATCTGACAGAAAAAGAGATTTGAACAAAAAAATAGGGAGGCATTGAAATGAAAATAAAAACCTTGGCAAAATTATGGTAATTATGGTTCATTTTAACACAGTTCACACTGCCAGCTAAAGTCAGTTGCAAAATATCCCATCTTTGTACGTCAGATTTAAATTTAGAAATCAGTGGAGTAAATAATATTATCAAAAAGCTCTTTAAAAAAGCCCTTTAAAGGCAGGGGTTATATTAATGCCCAGATATTTAAAACCAGATCTTCAGATGTGAAATGGCAGGACATGATCAGGAATTTGCAGGAATTTCCAACTGATTTACTGGTAAACATTCACTCTTTGACAAGTTCAATTTGTAGCCTGATATCTGACCAAAAAGGCACAGTAATAAAATGATTTAATCAATACAAAGTAGTGAATCAGATATAAAGCAACATATCATCAGCATAAAGAGATAACTTGTGAACAACTCTGTCTCGTGCCCCTAGATAAAGAAAAATTTCCTGAGCACAACTGGTTTGTGATCACAGACGCTTGGGGAGAAAAGTAGAGAAGTCGGATCCATTTTCTAAATGCCCTCCCAAAGCCAAATTGCTGCTACGCAAAGAATAGATAATCCCACTCGACACACCCAACGTTTTTTCCGCGTCCAATGAAACCCCAACTTCTGGGGTATCATTTGCAGACGGATGGTAAATCACATTCAATAGACAATGAATATTAGAGAACAAATGTCCCTTCATAAAGCCTGTTTGGTCTGTGGAAATTGATGGAAAAGATGGTAAGGGTGTCTCCAATCGCATGGCTAATAATTTTGTAAGTATTTTAACATCAGCATTCAATAGAGATACAGGTAGATCAGGTACATTTAGATGCATCCCCGCAAGGCTTCAACAGCAGCGTAATGGATGCCTCTTTAAGGGAATCTGGCAGTTTACCCTCAGAAAAAGAGTGATGAAACATATCTAACAGCAAAGGGGCCTGTTGGGCAGAGAATTTTTTATAAAAGTCAATGAGGAAACCATCAGGCCCTGGGGCCTTACCATTCTGCATGGCTGATATCGCAGAGAGAACTTCTTTAAGATCCAGGGGTTCATCTAATTGTTCTACTTGACCAACAAAGAGAGTTGGAGCCTCCATTCTATTAAAAAAAGCTCAGAGAGGTGTATCTTGCAGTGATTCTGAAGTATACAAGTTAAGATAATACCTTTTGAAGATGTCATTTATTTTTATAGGATCTGTAATTTAAGTTTTTCGGTTTCATTCTCAATCTGAGATATGTATTGAGAAGCCAATTTAGATTTAAAATGGTGAGCTAGAAGCCTACCCACCTTCTCCCCATGTTAATAAAACACCTCTCGTGATTGGAGTAAAAGGTGTTCTGTTTGTGAGGTTGATATCAAGTTGTATTGCGTCTGTAGGGCAACCCTTTCTTTAAAAAGTGATAGACTTGGAGATGTGGAGTACCTACAGTCCAAATCAAATATTGCATCAATCAGCTGTTGTGTCTGCTGAGATAAGCTAAGTATGCTATTATTTCTCCCCTAAGCACTACCTTTAGAGTTTCCCAAAGTAATGATGGAGAGACAGCTTCTGATCTGTTTGTTTCTAAAAAATACTGATGGCGATAGAGATCAGATTGCAGAACATCTCATCTGACAATAATGTGGTGTTAAAGCGCCACTGAGGTCGACTACTGTAATTGTGTGTGAAAGATAAATCTAGAAGCGTAGGAGCATGGTCTGACTGTACAATAGCAGCATATTCAACATTTTCCACAGAGCTTAAAAATTTCCTATCAATAAAAAAGTATCAATTCAATTCAAATAAATTCTTGAATATGAATGGTGTACATCGGGAAAAAAAACTTTACCATAAGGATTCAAAAAACGCCAAGGATCGACAAATGCTGCATGTTTAAAGAATTCTGAAAATTTACTGGCCATCTTAGATAGTGTGGCAGATTTAGGGTTAGACCTGTCCAGGTTGGGGTCCATGAGACAGCTAAAGTCACCCCCCAAGATCATAGGATGAGAGTTCAGATCAGGTAGCTTACAAACAAGTCTATGTACAAATTCTGCATCATCCCAATTGGGGGCATAAAGATTAACTAGTACCACAGGTGTGTGAAAAAGTTGCTTGTTTCTTGGAGATATGCAATATCAGCCAGGATTCTTAAGATGAGTAAATATTTTAGACCTTTTAATTGGACTGTTAAGTCCTTTTACACCCATGATATGAATCAGACAGCCCACCCCCATACCCATACTTCAAGCTAGCCATAGCCCCCCCTGAGATCTAGCTTGTGAAGTAGCTTGTGTGTTACCTAACATTCCCGATTCTAAAGTATGTATCACACCTCCCTTTAGGTTCAAAAAATGACTTTAATAAAATCCAGTAGAAACAAAACATTTATAAAAAAAGAAAAAGGGTCCGGTTAAAATTTAAAATTTTAACATTATTCACACACACACACACACACACACACATACATATATCTAACATTACAGCATTACTGTACACTATTGTTGTGAATTAAAACATGATAGGAGAGCCAATTAGACATGTCAACATCAGACTTTCAGCTGTAAATGGAGGATGTTGTGCCCAAGAGAAAATGGCAAAACAAAACTAATATTATTAAATATATAGCCAATGTTTCTGCAGAGGCTATTCAGATGTAACTGAAATTGTGATCTGGAATATTTTTTGCAGTAACTGTAATTCTCTCAAAGTAATGTAACTGATATGCACATTAGATATATGCATATTAGATTTAGTACATTAGCATAAATTACCATTATATTTGTAATGGAATTATACTGTTATGCATCTCTGCCTTGAGAGTTTGTGCTCTTGGTCTGCTGTAATAACAGGAGCTATGTCAGTTGATTGAATATCTTCCTCAGACAGGCTTTCAGTTCTCCTTCAGTTCCGTTCTTCAACTTCCTCTTCCTCATAAAAATCTGGAGAAGAGATTTTCCTCCAAATCTTTTCAATGTCATTCGAAGACATTCGACGTTCATTTTTTAACAGAAGTTCTTGGTTCTGACTGATAATTAAAAGATATTTGGAACAGAGATTGTCTGCTGTCTTTTCAGCTATTTTGATTAATTCTGCTTTAAGATGTTTATGTACTGCCTCCCGTAGAGCATTTTCATAAAACTTCTTATAGTGGAGCTGGCATACTTCTTTGCAGCAGATGCAGCAGCATTTGCAGTGTGAGCCACAGTTGCAGCTGTTGCACTGAGCAACCAGATGAAAGGCATACCACAGAGTTAATGCTGACAAGATGATTATCATGCCATAGAACTGTGTAGAAGGAAAATAATTAGAATCATTAAGTATTCCATTCAAAACGTACAAAAACATAATGGGCTCTGTGTTATTGAGCACCTAATTATGAATAATCCAAATACCAAAAGAAGTGATTTTTTTTTTTTAATTGCTGACACATTAACCTACACTGATTTTACATGCTAGCAGGGCAACTGACTCCTGAGACAAGCATTACATTACATTACATTTAGCAGACGCTTTTATCCAAAGCAACTTACAGAGAGGACATAAACAATAGCATACAAAGTGTACAGTGTTCGCAGGCAAAAAATAGAATAGATAAGTACTAGTGCAAAAAGTTATATTGCACATTGGTTATACAAGTTATTGCACAGATTATCTTTGCTCAGTGTATATATAGCAATAGAGGTTTCACCAAGCTGGGACACTTACAACCATATATACACTTGAGCAGTGCAAGAAAAATCACTGCAAGGGGGTTATTTAGATGAGTAGGGGTTGGCTTTGTTATGAGGGGAAGCTCTCCCGGAAGAGATGAGTCTTCACAAGCCTCTTGAAGGTCGAGAGGGATGTCTCTACTCTTGTAGAAGCTGGTAGCTTATTCCATCATTGAGGAACAATGATGGAGAACCGTTTGAACTGGGATCGCCTTGTGTGAGCAGAGGGCAAGGCTAAACGGTTGCTGTTGGAGGAACGCAGGATTATATAGCCTTCAGGTAAGCTGGAGCAGACCCTGATGTGGCTTTGTAGGCGAGGTTCAAGGCCTTGTGCTTAATTCGAGCAGATACAGGTAGCCAATGCAGGTTGATAAACAGAAGAGTGACATACGCCCTTTTTGGTTAAGTGAAAACCACACGTGCTGCTGCATTCTGGACCCATTGGAGTGGTTTTAATGCACAAGCCGGTAAACCAGTTAAGAGGGAGTTGCCGTAATCGAGGCGGGAGATGACCATGGCCTGTACCAGCAGCTGGGTGGCATATTGGGTCAGATACGGTCTAATCTTTTGTATGTTGAACAGTGCAAAGCGACAGGACCGGGCAACCGAGACAATGTGGTCTGAAAACAATAGACAGTGGTGTATATGGCAAACAGGAGGGGGCCCAACGCTGACCTCTGGGGCACCCTTGTGGTGAGATTGTGAGTTGCGGACAGTTGTCCTTGCCATGAAGTGGGTCAAGTAGGATAAGTATTGAGGACTGTCCTTCAGCTCTGGCAGCCCTTAGGGCAGCAAGGCAGTTTCAGTGGAATGGCCACCTCTGAAGCCAGACTGTTTAGGGTCAAGTAGGTCGTTTTGGGTTAGGAATGCAGTGACCTGTTTTGCAACCGCCCTTTCAAAAGTCTTTGATAGGAAGGGAAGTATGGAAACCGGCCGATAGTTTCCAACCTGCATGGGGTTGAGTGTGGGCTTTTTCAGTAGAGCCGTTACCCTTGCCTGTTTAAAGGCAGACGGAAATGTGCCGGAGGAAAGCAAGGCATTCATCACATATGTGATTGCTTGACCACTGTTGAGGCAGTGGTTTGAAGTATGTTGAAGGGAACAGTAGGCAGGTAGTAGGACGGGTATCAGTGATTAGTTTCGATACATCGCTCTCAGAGAGAGGAGTAAATTCGGAGAGTGTTGCGTTATTGGTAAGAGGGCCCTTGACCGGAGGTGGTGAGTTGTGACTGGATGGGTCACAGAATTGTTTGCTGATGGCAGCCACTTTTTCAGTGAAAAAGCAGGCAAAGTTATCAGCCGAGAGATTTGTGGCAGGTCAAGTTTGTTCCCGTTTTTATGAGTCGGAGGGCAACTGACCAGTTGTAGGTGGCATACAACACACAGTCGACTCATGCTGTCTATGACTATGTTTACATACATTTAAGTATCCTGAATATGATCGGGTTTCTGAGAAATCGGCATATGCTAGGTGGAGTACTCTGAAAGAAACTCGGACACTGTAGCATGTAAACACCTTATCCTGATTTTTGATAGTTGGAAAAAGATTCTAGAGTGTGACATGTGAGATGGAATGTTGATAAGTGTCATGACAATCAAGCGGTGCTCTTTACAATCCTGGGTGAGAACACCACACAGAACGCTATCAGTAACCAGAATATTACAGCTTATTATGTAAACAGGGATATTAGTTACCCGATTTCTCTGCATTCATGTAAACACTTTATCCCGAACATGATATGGGATAGGCCTACTGAAGTGCATGAAAACTAGTCTGTAATTACTCTAATGTCCTTGCTTAGATGTCCACCTAGTGGATATATTAGGTACAGCTTTAGATTCAGAAAATGATCATAGCCATAGTTAGGGTAGCTAAGTTTTCTCTTTGCGTGTGGTTCGTTTTTAATGAGGCATCGAGTCAGCAGTTTTTCCTCAGTTTTCTTACCAGTTGATGGCTTTACGCCCAAGAAACCATCGTTTGTAAGTAATCCAGCATTTTATGTTTGTAAGCTCTTAGCTTGCTGTAAATAACACTGGAAATTGCGCTATGTAGAACGTTTACTTAGCATTCTGGTTAGCAGTACACTTTATTTTGCTGTATGTAAACATTTCACACATTTACCTGAATTCAGTGTCCCGAATAAGGCTTATCCCGGTTTCTAAGAAATCAGGATATGCTAGGTGAAATAGCTTACCCTAAAAGAAACCGGGATACTGTACTGTAGCATGTAAACACCTTATCCCGATTTCTGACAATTGCAGAGAAAGATTGTAGAGTGCAACATGAAAGATGGAATGCTGATAAGCGGCAACACAATCAAGAACAAAGCAAAGAATGCTACAATCAGTAACCCGAATATTAGGGCGCTTTCACACCTAGCTCTTTGAAACGGAATGTGGATCGCTTGGCCCCAGAGATCGGTTCGATTGGGTATATGTGAAAGCAACAATCTACTCTGTTCCGGAACAAAACAAATCGATCCAGACTGCTTGGACGTGGTGTTCTCAGCTCCTTTTCAATCGATCCCTAGAACGGCTTGTTTACAGTGTGAAAGCTATCGGGCCAGTGTAGTGGGATATCACGTTGTTTTCTCTGTACAGTACAACGTTATATTTTCATAGGATAAGCAGCTACAGTGAAAACTTTCAACTCTCTGGATCGCATTATTGTAGCCTTTCTACACATGCAATTTTGTAACATTGCCACGTTGCCTAGGCTACCCATTTGTGCCCCACCACCACTAAAACCAGTATTTTAAAAAGATATTCCCTCTGTCAAATAAATCTACGAGATGTAACCAAATGCATTATTTAGGCTAGTTTGTTTGCATGACTAAGGGAGAAAGCTACAGTGCCTACCTGATCAGTCTCCTCCTATTTAGAAGTTCAGTGATTCTTTGGTTGCGTAAATTAATGAGAGCGCGTACTTATCTAATGCTGGCAGCGCGCCTCCTCATAAGGTGTAGTGTCACATTGTTTTCCAGACGTAGTCTGAACTCACGCTCAAATTTAATTTATTTAATGTATTCAGAACGTTTTTTGTGTTAAATGAACCGGCAGCATCTTGTTGGCCTGCAACTGCCACACAGGATTGAATTTGTTCTTAACCCAAATTCAAAATTAGCCTCACGTGGTGTAAAAGAATGACTGGGTTTACATGCACTTCAGTGTCCCTTGACCCGGTCTTGATAATATTTGAGATATGATGTTTAGATGCGCATGAAGCTGGCACTTCATATCCTTCATATTCAGGATACAGAAGTCTCCGATGCAGCAAAAAGAAAGTGTAAGCACCAGCAAGAGAGTTATGTGCATGCCAGTAGATTCCTCTCTGAAAACTGTGTTGAAACCATGTTTAGAGCATCATTGTAAAAGGACAGAGACTGAGGTCTTGTGTAGGATTGGTTCTGTGCCAGCTACATCATCTACTAGCAGGAGTATTTAAGATAGATAGAAAAGGTGTAAGGTTAGAATGGTTTGAGGATTACCACTGTTATAACCATTCTCTCGGTGAACGCAATAAAGACTTGGTTGAACAAGACAAGCTTCTCTGCTACTTTGAGTTTTTTCTAGAAACCTCTCCACAGTGCCATCATTTGTTTCAAAAGTACAATTGCTGAACATATGTTATGTGGACAACACATTACTGATGGAGGCTAATAGCCTATAAAATGCAACAAAATAGGCTGCTCCAGCACTTGTAACTCAATCAATAGAAGGGTATTGAATACATTTATAATGTGCTTGTCACGGGGTGATTAAACCACAATGGCATTTCGCTTGATGGGCGTGTGCTGTGGTTCCCAGTGGGACACGTTATACTGTTGCACTAAGATAGCTGCCCCCTGAGTGACTGTTGTTTACTGATCTGAACTGTTGTTTACTGAACTTCAGCTGCATGGTTAATTGGTGATTGGGGCACTGGTGGGTGGCTGGGCTATTTAATGCCTCCTTTATTTGTTGGTGAATGTCGCGACGGCGAGGACTGCTATGGAGAGTTGGAGCAGAGCTGGGTGAGAAGGAATAAGGACCCTACGAGAGCGGCCTCCTGAGTTGCTGTGGTATTGTGGAACAACTGAGAGGGCAAATGTCTACCTCTCCAGCACGATTGGTGTGTGTGGGGCAACGCGTGCTGTTGGCAGACCTAACTACACTCCTGTGACTGTGCTGGGCGCTGTGGAGATTGGAGGGGTGAAATCGTTCACCCCTCATTAAGATAAGTGGCGTTCCTTCCTTGCAACTATTCTGCTGTCTGCTGGTTATATCGGTACTGTGTGCCTCTCAAACCCTGTTTCTTTCTGGCATTCTCTCTCTTCATTTGCTCCGCTGTGACGCTCCTGACGTATCCTGTGCTGTGTGGACTATTCAGCGTTACGCTGCTCTTCTGGCCTGGAATGGCTGTAGACTTTTCGCGGTAACGCTCCGGACATACCCTTTGCTGTGTGGACTATTCAGCGCGATGCTGCTCCTCTGGCCTGGAACAGCTGTGGACCTTCCGCTGTGGCTAGTTTGTTACTTGCGGGACGGAAACAGAGGGGGGTGCACTCGCCTGGCTCTCCATAAGTTAAGTACTCTTCCCATTTTTTTTTTGTGCCTTGTCTATGCTGGCCCTCTCGTCCACTGTCTGGTGACTCCTCCCCCCTTGGCCCTATATTGCCGTCACCCCTGTTTGGTGGCTGGAAAGACTTGTCTGGACATTTTCATCTCTGGTCCACCCCTCTTAGCCATAGTAATACTGTGTAGCGCTACTAGCCTAGTGGTGGCTGTTGCACAGATCCCTTGCTTGCAGTGTGGTGTATGTAGCGTGCTGTTGTAATAACTGCTCTTATTTGTGTGTTGTGAGGGTATTTGCAGTGATCACCTTATTGAAGTATTGTATGCAGTGTGCTGTTGTATTAGTCGCCCCTATTTGTGTGTTGTGAGGGTATTTGCAGTGATCACCTTATTGAAACATTGTATGCTGTGTGCTGTTGTATTAACCACCCTTATTGTACGTGGAGAGGGCTTTACTGTAGTGTTGGCTAAATTGGGAGGAGTGTGTACACCCCCCCCCACCTATCTGAGTAGGTTTTGCCTCTTTTCCCCAGCTCGCAGTGGCTCTCTGGTGGTTGTGTAGCATAGTGTGGGTCAACAGCACCCCTGCCCTTGGTCACAATTGGCGTAGTCGGCAGGATACAACACCAGGTGGAGCTACTAGACCTCTCAATATGCCAGATGAACGTGTTTTAGAGGATAGGCCACAAGTCATGATGCCTGTGTTTATGAGAGCCCCGTGGCCACAGAGATATCGGGGAGAGGGGTCTGAAGTGACTCTGGGGGAATGGACTGCACAAGTTAAATACCTCATGAGTGTCCAGGGTTTGAGTGGGCCCCAAAAGATTCAGTTTATTTTGTGCTCGTTAGAAGGGGAGGCTAATCGAGAGGTTTTGGCTGCAAGTGACTCTGAACGTAATACTCCAGCTAAGATATTCACCCTGTTGTCATCACTTTATGGGGATAACATTTCAGTGGCGACTTTGAGGGCACAGTTTTTTAATTGTAGACAGGGCCCTAAACAATCTGTTCGTTCCTTTTGCTTGCAAATTCGTGAATTGTTTTCCAGATTATGCAGCCGAGAAGATGCCGGCCTGGGAGAGACCGATTTCGTGCTACGTGACCAGTTTTTAAATGGCCTTAGAGATGGCCCCATTCGACAGCAGCTGAGGGCCCAATTGCGACGCGAGCCGGGTTTGGCCTTTGAAGTGGTGCGTAAAGAGGCCATAGCCCTTGAGGCTGATGAGGGCCATAGAGTAGAGGGCAAGGATCAGGAGAAGACTGCCTTCACTACCCCGTTTGGCCTTTTTGAGTGGGAAAGGATGCCGTTTGGACTCTGCTCCGGCCACATTTCAGAGATTAAGGCAGAGATGTTTGGGAGGGCAATTAGCAGAATCTGCTTTAGTTTATTTAGATGATGTTATAATCCATTCTGTGGATTTTACAGCTCATCTAAACCATCTGGAGGAAGCGTTCCGGTCACTGGAATGCTACGGCCTCAAACTGCGACCGGAGAAGTGCCACCTTTTCCAGATCAAGGTACGGTTCCTTGGTCACCGGGTTAGTGGCAAGGGAGTCTCCCCCGAACCGGAGAAAGCTTCAGCTGTGCAAGACTGGCCCGTACCTAAGACAGTCAGGCAAGTCGGATCCTTTTTGGGTTTTGTGGGGTATTATAGGAGGTTTATTAAAGGCTTCTCTAAAATTGCCCGACCCCTGAATGCTCTGTTACAAGGTACAGGGCGCCATCATCGTCGGGGCTCCCCTTCTGTTACTTGGGGCCCAGAGTGTGAGTCTGCCTTCTGCCAACTTAAACAAGAACTACTCCAGGCGCCTATCCTCGTCTATGCAGACTTCTCTCAGCCTTTCCTAGTATATACAGATGCTAGTAATTGCGGCCTGGGGGCAGTGTTAGCACAGCAACAAGCAGGGGTTGAACGGGTTATTGCTTATGCTAGCAGGAGCCTCCACCCAGCAACCCTTTAGTCCACCTACAGACCGCCAGGCTTGGTGCTGTCGAACAACGATGGGTTGCACAGTTGGCTAATTTTGATTACCACATCCAGTACAGGCCCGGAAAGGATCATACCAATGTCAACGTACTCTCCAGGCTGCCCGCCCCCGGTACTGTGGCATTTACATCTAGCCCAGCGCCTGCCACCACTCTACAGTTGGAGCTATTGGTGGGGGTTGTTGAGGCACCAGGGACCAAGGATGATTGCCCTCCTGCCAGTTGGGGATGGAACCCGGTCTATTGGCGAGAACTACAAGGGAAGGACCCCAGCTTGACAACCCTTCGGGCTTGCCTAGAAAGAGGCACGCTACCTCCAGTATCGGAGCGCAAAGTACAGTCCCGGCCAGTGCAGCAACTGCTGGCCCAGTGGGAGCGGTTGAGTTTGAAAGAAGGGGTTGTCTGCTGGACTGCAGATGACCCTGTCACCCATGATCCAAACTGCCAGATCCTTGTCCCCGAAGATCAGGTTAACCCACTGCTGGAGGCCTACCACAGTCAGACAGGCCACCAGGGCCGAGAGCGGACATTGTCCTTGGTAAGGAGGAGGTTTTATTGGCCACAGATGGAGGTGTCTGTAGATTCTTTTGTGCAAGCATGCCCCCGTTGTAATTTGCGAAAGGCTAGGCCTAATGCGAAAGCCCCTCTAGTCCCTATTGTGCCTTAGGCCCCACTGCATGTAGTTGCCATGGACTTCCTTACACTTAGTCGCCCCACCGACCGTTATCAGAACATCCTAGTCGTTACAGACTTGTTTACAAAGCTTACATGGGCTGTCCCAACTATAGACCAAACTGCCCTCACTACAGCTAAGGCCTTGTGGGCTGTTGTTTTTCAGCCCTTTGGTTGCTCAGAAGTTATCCATTCAGACCAGGGCCCAAATTTTGAGTCGATCCTGATTGCAGAGCTGTGTAGGATGTATGGCTGCCGTAAGACCTGTACAACACCTTATCACCCTCAGGGAAACGGGGGTTGTGAAAGGTTTAACCAGACCTTACTGAATTTGTTGGGGACTTTACAGGTAGACCAACAAAATAGGTGGGTCGAGTATTTGCCATCCCTTGTCCATTCTTATAATAACAGTGTTCACAGTTCGACAGGGTACGCCCCCACTTATTTGATGTTTGGCCGCCATGTGCGGCTGCCACTAGATGTTCTTTGGGGCACTACAGAACCTGAGAGAGCTGGAAGTACCACTGAGTGGGTGGCCCAACATCACAAACGCCTCCAGTATGCTTACAGTAAAGTGTCTGAGAATCTAGGTGCTGCAGCAGTACGGATGAAGCGTCTCTATGATCGCACAGCACGGGATGTTCCACTCCTGCCAGGAGAGAGGGTGTTGGTGCAGAACAACCGCCGCCAGGGCCAAGGGAAGTTAAGCGACCGGTGGGAGCCCCAGCCATATGTGGTCTTGCGCCACCACCCCGACTCTCCAATCTACACAGTAAGGCCTGAAGGCAGGCAAGGCACCGATCGAGTGCTCTACCGTAATCTGCTGTGCCCGTGTCTCCATTACCCTGTAGAACCAGTCGCAGAGGCGAACACCCCAGCCCAGCCCTCTCCACCTCAAGCAGGGTGGGGGTGGGTCCCGATGGCTTCTGGACCAGCTGCTGTGCAGGGTGAACCGGATGTTGAACCCAGGCGGTCCCAGAGGGCCACTCTAGGGAGGCCGCCAGAATTACGTTATACGTTATACTGTTGCACTAAGATGGCTGCCCCCTGAGTGACCGTTGTTTACTGATGAACTTCAGCTGCATGGTTAATTGGTGATTGGGGCACTGGTGGGTGGCTGGGCTATTTAATACCTCCTTTATTTGTTGGTGAATGTCGCGACGGCGAGGACTGCTATGGAGAGTTGGAGCAGAGCTGGGTGAGAAGGAATAAGGACCCTACGAGAGCGGCTCCAGAGTTGCTGTGGTATTGTGGAACAACTGAGAGGGGAAATGTCTACCCCTCCAGCACGATTGGTGTGTGTGGGGCAACGCGTGCTGTTGGCAGACCTAACTACACTCCTGTGACTGTGCTGGGCGCTGTGGAGATTGGAGGGGTGAAATCGTTCACCCCTCATTAAGATAAGTGATAAGTGGCGTTCCTTCCTTGCAACTATTCTGCTGTCTGCTGGTATAATCGGTACTGTGTACCTCTCAAACCCTGTTTCTTTCTGGCATTCTCTCGCTTCATTTGATCCGCTGTGATGCTCCCCCTCTTAGCCATAGTAATACTGTGTAGCGCTACTAGCCTAGTGGTGGCTGTTGCACAGATCCCTTGCTTGCAGTGTGGTGTATGTAGCGTGCTGTTGTAATAACTGCTCTTATTTGTGTGTTGTGAGGGTATTTGCAGTGATCACCTTATTGAAGTATTGTATGCAGTGTGCTGTTGTATTAGTCGCCCCTATTTGTGTGTTGTGAGGGTATTTGCAGTGATCACCTTATTGAAACATTGTATGCCGTGTGCTGTTGTATTAACCACCCTTATTGTACGTGGGGAGGGCTTTACTGTAGTGTTGGAGTGTGTACACCCCCCCCCACCTATCTCACCCTCTTTTCCCCAGCTCGCAGTGGACGGCTATTGTGCAGGCTACCCCTGGAATCCAACTTTTACTAGCCGTTGTGCCACGGGTCTGCTCTGCATTCTGGACTAGAGGGGGAGGCCAGTTGGACTGGACTGGCTTGTCTTGGACTTATGAACTTCTCTTTTTTTTATTTTTTTTTTAGATCTATTTAATAAAGTGTGTTTTATAATTGTAATTGAGGTCTCTGGTGATAGATTGGTCTATTCTGCTCTCTGGTGGTTGTGTAGCATAGTGTGGGTCAACAGCACCCCTGCCCTTAATCACATGCTTGTGTACAGCTACTGAGGGGATCTGTGCTAATTTGTCCTTTTAGTGGATTAGATAACATTTAGGCTAACTATAGGCTTACCGTGATTCTGTTGAATATGTTATTTACTTTCACATAGGGACTCCACTTATT
>PYXC01002744.1:10000-97099 GCA_015244755.2 Tenualosa ilisha | reverse complement strand
TTGACCATCTTAATCCAGCTACCAGCATAGGTTGGCTTTTACTTGATTTTTCTGCAGGGATGAGAGCCTTCATGAGGTCTAGTGTACTTCAGCAGGGCCTCCCATGATTTCGTTTTGTAATGGACCCCAGATATAAAAACTTGACCGATATCTGGTGCAAACCTAGCCTTAGCAATTTACTATCAAAGCACTGACTGGCTATTGAGAGGAACTGAAAGGCTTTTAGAAAACAAAAATAATTATTTGCATTATTGGCCATTTTAAAGAATATAAACCAACAGGCCTCTATGGTCCATATACCAGTTTAACCAGATTAACAGAATCAAAACTAGTTAGACATTGAGCCGTATTGCTGGTTATGGCTGTCAGGGAGCAGGAGTTTATATTTCTGTGCTTTTGCTGATGTCGACCTGTTTCTTGCATGCCTAACCCCATCCCACACAAATCCCCCAACTAATATTGTTGCATTAGTACCTGCACCCACAGCTGCTCCTACCCCTACTGCAGTTAATACACCAACAGGTGGCAATACAGCAGCAACCACTCCACCCGCTACTCCACCACCACTACAACTATTGCAGCTGCCACACTCAACTTTTTCCAGTGTTTTTTAGAAATGCCACAAATGTGTTTATCAGAGATATCTGCAGCTATGTTCTGAGGCATCTCTCCATTTTGCTGCTCAGATTCTGGAGATCCCTCAGCACTAACAGATGGCCTAGTGGTGTCTGTTAATTGGTTGTCGTTGGTAATTGTTTCCTGACTATCATAATATTCTGTAACGTCCTCTTTTCCACTTCGAATTCCTGTTGCATCTTTTCCTCTGTTTCCCTTGAACTCTATCAATTTCATCTTGTTTTTCTTGTTCTTCTTGACGCCTCCTTTCTTCCTGTTCTTCCTTTTCCTTCTGCTGCTTCAACAAGTCATTGTTTATGGCATCCTGGAACATCTCATTAGTGTAATAATTTCCTCCATTCTTCTTCACCATACTGTCAACCTTCTTTAGCAGTGCAGTGACCTGAGCCGTGTTTGTCTTGTTTTTGTTGTCCAAAATGTGATATCTTCCTCCACACCGTTGGACCACATCACTGAGAGCTTTGTTTTCCTTAATGAGTTTTCCTAATCTTTTTTGAACTCATCCCCATGTGTGAAGAGAATAATTGCGTACTTCAGGGCCTCTTCCCCAAAAAGCGTTATGATCATGTCAATAACATTTTCTGATTCTGTGAATCCTTTGATTTGTATAACAATGAGAAAAGCGTGAACTCCTGGATTGGCTAGATTAATGCTCCTCCCAAGTTCTACGGCCAATTCTTCCTGTGATTCTGTGGGTCCAACAACCTAGGAGTATCGATCACAGACACCTCCCTTCCTGCAGCAACTGACTTTTGAAGCTCTGACTGTTTTGTTACACAGTTGAAACTGGCGTCAGATTTAAAGAAAGGTCGACCCAATATAGTGTTTCCAGAAGCACTTTTCCCTACTCCTGTCTTGCCGAGCAGCATGAGTCTTCTCTCAGGCAGAGTGCTGGTCAGATGTGGAGATGGTGTATCACCTAAACGGATGTAATAAATTGATCATTATTAATACAAGAACTATAAAGTGTGCTTCACTGGTGCAGGCTCATGTCTACACAAAGTATTTTTTATCTTCATATACTTCATAATGTGACACATAGATAACATTTGTTAATCCTGTGTTAATCCAACTGAAGTGCTATTCAGCACCTATTTTTCAATATATTAGGTCAGGTACAGAAAATTGACAGTGTCAAACATGTTCCCTATCCTATATTCATATGAATGGCACTTACTTGTGACGGGAAATGCTGCTCGTATTTTCTCAATCAGTGTTGTCACCTGCCCCCTATTGTCCAAATTTCCGTTGTTGAAGACGTGATACCTGTGATCCCATCTCTGCACAGTGCTCATGAGTTCAGGTGATTCCTGGATATATTCCTCCACTGTCGTTCTATTATATTCCAGGTCATCTCCTCTAGTGAAGAGTAGCCAGGTTTTGTTTCGTCGGCTCTCCCCTAAAAATTCTTCAATAACTTCAACTGTCTTTGTCTCTTCCTCTGTAAATCGGTCTGGCCTTATCACCACCATAAACACAGTGGAACCTGACTGCTCTAACTGAAGGACATCCTGCCACTGATTTGGAATCTCTTGAATACCGCTCCCTGTGTCAAAGAGCCCTGGAGTGTCAAACACTGTAAGACTGACTTCATCTATTGTGACATTTTCACTCACAATATCTTTGGTGACAGATTTTTCAGTTAGCTTTGAGACGAAATCTTCTCTGCCCAGGATTGTGTTCCCTGAAGCACTTTTGCCACATCCCGTTTTCCCAAGAAGGACCACGTTGAAATGTGGACTATCATTTATTTTTTTCACCATTTTACACCCTTTTATGTGAAGTAACCTGTAACCAATGAAAAAACAACATCAGATATGTAAGAACAGACTGAACAGTGAATGTGTTTCAATGTATTCCCTTGGGCATATGAAATCATGTGAAAGGAACAGTATCATTGGATTTCCACCCTGGTTCAGCTTCTTGTATTCCAGTTTCATCCTATTCTGAAGGCTTAGTCATAGAGATGGCCCCTTATGATTAGTCTCTCCTATCTTCTTTTAGTACCTGTAATGTTACTCGAGTAACAAACTGAGCTTTGTAATGAAACTCCTTTCCATTTGACAAACTCTGTCATAGAGGCCTGCAAGGGGACGGGAAGCCCGCGGGACCCACAGGACGCGACGCAAAAGCATGTGGGCCAACATTTGAGAGCTTCTTGCGGGTACGGACGGGAATGGAGAGGTGCGTTCGCGGAGCGGGACAAAGACATTGTTCTCTGGACTCCCGCAAAGTATACATTTTTTGAATACATTTTACAAAAAGATTAAAAGTACCAAATTGTGTGGGGAACAACATATGTGGTAGGCGACCTAACCTGCAGATGTTTGCGTTGCGCGAGGTGATAGCGCACGTGGATACTTGCCCCCTGGCTACAACTATTTTTGTTACCTTCTCAAAATGATTGGCTAAACGTTGAAATACCTGCGGATTACTTTGTGTTAAAGTATGTTTATTTTTTTCTGCTCTTTTCAGTTTGTACCAGAAGGCAGCATTCTATTTAGCCAAATTGTTTTTCTAATCGTTCAGGTCATGTGTGAGTCTACGTACGTCTTTACGCTCTAAACATGTTTTGAGAGACGATAAAAATTGCATATTAGAAACAAATTGTCGTAGCAGTTTGTTTAACTAATTTGACTTTCTATTAACTTCTTGTGCAATCAGTTCAGGCATTGTGAGGGAATCTCTGGAACGCCGGCAGATTGCAAGAGTAATGAGCGCCCTGACTGAGGCTGGAATAAATGTGGGATTCAGTGGGCGGGAGCAGGACAAACCATAACAGATGCAGGCGGCAACAGGTCGAAATATTATACATTTCTGCAGAAAGTACAGACCTCTACTCTGTCATTACATGTTAAGCATGGCTTTTCATGGTCTTCATCAACACATCGAGTCGTAAAAGTCGCACTCTTGAATATAAATCTTATGATTGTGATTGATTGGGAAGGATGTCAAGACAAACGTTCGGCCTAAGCCATCTTCAGCGTCATCAAGACATGGCATTGGAGTTCCACCCTGTCTTAGCTTTTTGTGGGCAGGGGCAGAGCTATGTGGTCGCCAATGATGGTTGCATTTATTTGAGCTTAAGAGGGCAAAAAATTGCCATGGTTCTGAGTTTCTGGTCTCTGAAGCTGTGTGACTTTAAAAAAATAGATAAAAGGATGAAATATCATGGTGTGTTGATTTTATGTCAACCTATAGGCCTACACATTGACCATCTGCCTATGCTTCTCTCCTCTTATCCTCCTCTCCTGCTATTCCCTACACCAATATTTGAAAGTATATGACGTTTTTTTTTTTTTTTTAAGATTCAGAGTTAAATATGCCCTGCCATACATCTGGTATTTCATATTGTCAAGACTGTATGTAACCTTAGGTGGGCTGAAAAGACTTTGGTGTGAATAGGCTACACAAACGCGCATCCACCGCATACGGACGCGAACTGTGAATGGGACCGACATATAGGCCTCGCCTTTTAGAAATGGGAAACTAGGGCTTACTTCACACAAATTATACCGGCTATATATATTGTATTTTCATCAATGTATATATATATCGGGATATGGCGATGTTTTAACGCAGAGAATTTGAGCATTAGCCTGACCCTGAAGATGAGCCGACATTTTAAATCCGAGTAACATGGCCGCTGACGCAGCTTGTAAATTACAGGCGAAGACGTCGACTATGGGAATAAGCTATAAGATTCATAATAACCTGAACAGGCCATATATTGTTAATGTAAACGCTGTCAAACACAATACTAGAAAATTGCGTTTTGGCCTCTCCAAGCACTTGGCAATGCAGTTAATGTCGGGCCAGGCTTCGCAGTAAAAAAAGCTCAGGTGAGCTGCAAAAATAGGCTGACTGACGGAGTGTAAATAAAGGATTTGGTCTTTACACCAACAGAATCTACTACAGCTCATAATATAGATTTTTGTGTATTTGTAATATTGAGTTTTGAATACTTACAGTTAGAAGATCAACAGTAGACTACGACGAAGACCTCAAAAAAAATGGTGATGAAATTTCATCTTTACTTTCGCTTTCCGACAGCCTACCCAAAGATGGTAGACAGGCGGAGCAAGATGGTTCATAGTAGTTCATGCCTATTACAACAACGTAGCAAATTGGACAGTGTATGTGTTACTCACTAGGCGTACATTTTACACTGTTTAGGTGTTTGTGATTGTCCAAATGTTGTACTCTTATAGAGTAACATGTACACTGCCTAATTAGATATGGGGGATCAGTTCCGATCTGCGTAAATGGCGATTCTACTGAATTTGTGCAAATTGCTGTCTCAGGCCAGTAATTTAAAAAACCTTTTAGTATAAAAATCATATGTGTTCATGTAAATTTAAAAAAGCTTAAAAAAATGTCCCCGCATTGTCATGTCGCTATCGAAACACGAAATACTGCTTCATACATGAACTGTATTTTAGGGAACAGAGCTCCATCTAGGGGCTCATGTGGGTACGAGTAGGAAGTCTGAAGCATAACCTCAAATTCAAATAGGCTACATTTTTCAGTTTTAATTTGAACAGTCCCCAACACAGTTGAAACAACATACAATTATACACTTTAAAAAAGACACAAAAACTATATTCTTTACTGCTGAACATTACTCAGAGTAAACTTGTTTCTGTTTTAGGTCAGTAAATATTTTTTGTAGTCTATTTGTTAAAAGTCAGAGATTACTTTTAATGATTAATAATTTTATTTATTATTGAATAATATGATAGATTTTCACTCTAACTTCCTTCAGTAAATTGGCCTTGGAATACTGGTCTATTTCTCTTGACAGAACTGGTTTAACTGGGTCAGGTCTGTAGGCCTTCTGGTATGCACACACCTTTTCAGTGCTGCACACAGGGTTTCTATTAGAATGAGATCAGGGCTTTGTGGTGGCCACTCCGATATCTTGTGCCTGTTGTCCCTCAGCCACCTATCTATCCATCCATCCATCCATCATTATGGTCAACCAGTTTCATCAGAACAGGGGATGCTTCCAAAAATTAGGACTTCTGTCCCCATACAGTTGCAAACTGTAGTCTGACTATTTAAAGGAGAAATCCGGTGTGTCAGTTATCAATTCGTTATTCTGTCTTTGTTGCATCAAATTTTCTGGTTTGTTTTCCTACCGACAGCAATCAGTGACCCCAAACAACAAAACTATTGACTGATTCACACAGGATTTCCCCTTTAATGATGATTTTGAAGCAATGGCCTTAATGATAAACAGGATATTATGCATAAGCTTACAAGCCTCAGAACACCACCCCAGACAAGAAGTATGGGGGTGCCAGCATCATGTTGTGGAGCTACTTTGCTAATAGCCAATTGCTAACAATTAAACAATGCTAACATAAATTATCAGCTAAGATTATCATTTACTATACAACTACATAAACAACAAAATATTAAACTAACTTAACTTACATATGTAAGTCTCTTGTGAGTAAATTAGACATGTTCGATTTTGGTGGGTTTTCCCAGTTTGACTTCTCACCTGAAGTCACTGTTCACCTTAAAGTTGCGTTGTGTTTTCTTTGCGGCAGAATAGAAGATTGGACATCTCAGTTGCGTTGGATCAGGATCAATGATTTATTACAAATTAGATTACAGTTGTTGATTGGATGGAATAATAGATGAAATAATCAAAGTAAAAGCTGAAGTAACAGAGTGAAGTCTAAAGACTATCAGACTAAGTTACTCTTCTGTCTCGCCCGCGAGATTGAGACAGGATAACCAAGATGATGTAGCGTAGCTCATCTGGAGAAAATGGGCTCTACTTGTACTCAAAAGTCTAATCATAAATCTATCCTAAACAGTGGAAAATAACTTGAACAGTCTCTAAATCAGGATGGAAATCCAAATAAGTACATAACTCAGGGACACACTCAAGGGTTTAGATTTGAGCAAACCACACACATTGCCTAAACAAGAACATACATGCACATACCAAGACCTTGCGCCTGTCTAGCCTACGACATATGATCATTGGTCAAGGCGACCTCTGAGGTCCTCCCCATACTACACAAGATGTTGACTGAACATTTTGTACAGACTTAGCTAGATAGATAACTTGGAGCAGTACAGAGATGAGGATTATTCATTTGACAGTCAGAAAGGAGTCACAAGAAATCATATAAAATTATACAAGATTCTTACAGACAGTTCTGTACCTGCTCCACAGCAGACAAAATTAGATATATTTAGAAGATATATATTGAATACATTGTTCTTGATAAACTGGCTGTCCATAAGCAAAGCAAGTAGGCCTATTGTGACTGCATTCTTTGATATCATTATGAGGCTCTTCCAGTCACATGTAATCAGCAACCGGCAATTTCTCAATCTTCTGCTACCACTCTGAACTAGAAAGACTTGTAAGTAAGATTATGATGTGGAGAGATTTCATTCACTTCCACCCCTGAAAAAAGTGAGCTGTTTGCATTCCCGTGAGATCACCATTACTTAACACGATCACTGAATGACTATGGAAATATCATCCATTCTCTCAAAACTGGAAAAAAAGGAAATGGATGATATTTCATCACAACTCTTAACCCCATAGATATCTTATTAATTCAAAGCGAGAGAACAGCGATTCTCTGAACTTATGATATGATATTGCATTACACTGATATCCATGCAGAAAAAAACAATTAAAAAACAGCCTACACTGGTAGCTACTTTAAGATGGCATCACCAGCTACTACCAGTCCACTCCAGCAATGTCTAGTTTGACAGGCTGGGACAGGTTGCTACCGACCTTAAGCAGGACCAGCTTTGTTGACCATCTTAAGGTGTGTTTTTCCATTATGTTTAATGGCTTGGCTGGTTTGACCATCTTAATCCAGCTACCAGCATAGGTTGGCTTTTACCTTGATTTTTCTGCAGGGATGAGAGCCTTCATGAGGTCAGCAGGGCCTCCCACTGATTTCGTTTTGTAATGGACCCCAGATATAAAAACTTGACCGACATCTGGTGCAAACCTAGCCTTAGCAATTTACTATCAAAGCACTGACTGGCTATTGAGAGGAACTGAAAGGCTTTTAGAAAACAAAAATAATGATTTGCATTATTGGCCATTTTAAAGAATATAAACCAAACAGGCCTCTATGGTCCATATACCAGTTTAACCAGATTAACAGAATCCAAACTAGTTAGAAATTGAGCCGTATTGCTGGTTATGGCTGTCAGGGAGCAGGGGTTCTTCATCCTGTGCATTGGCTGATGTCGACCTGTTTCTTGCATGCCTAACCCTATCCCACACAAATGCCCCAACTAATGCTGTTGCATCAATACCTGCACCCACAGCTGCTCCTACCCCTACTGCAGTTAATACACCAACAGGTGGCAATACAGCAGCAACCACTCCACCCGCTACTCCACCCACCACTACAACTATTGCAGCTGCCACACTCAACTTTTTCCAGTGTTTTTTTAGAAATGCCACAAATGTGTTATCAGAGATATCTGCAGCTATGTTCTGAGGCATCTCTCCATTTTGCTGCTCAGATTCTGGAGATCCCTCAGCACTGACAGATGGCCTAGTTGTGTCTGTTAATTGGTTGTCGTTGGTAATTGTTTCCTGACTATTAATAATATTCTGTAACCTCCTCCTTTCCTCTTCAAATTCTTGTCGCACCCTTTCCTCTGTTTCTCTTCGAACTCTATCAATTTCATCTTGTTTTTCTTGTTCTTCTTGACGCCTCCTTTCTTCCTGTTCTTCCTTTTCCTTCTGCTGCTTCAAGAAGTCATTGTTTATGGCATCCTGGAACATCTCATTAGTGTAATAATTTCCTCCATTCTCCTTCACCATAGTGTCAACCTTCTTTAGCAGTGCAGTGACCTGAGCCCTATTTGTCTTGTTTTTGTTGTCCAAAATGTGATATCTTCCTCCACACCGTTGGACCACATCACTGAGAGCCTTGTTTTCCTTAATGAGTTTTCCTATATCTTTTTTTAACTCATCCCCATGTGTGAAGAGAATAATTGCGTACTTCAGGGCCTCTTCCCCAAAAAGCGTTATGATCATGTCAATAACCTTTTTTTCTGATTCTGTGAATCTTCCGATCTGTATAACAATGAGAAGAGCGTGAACTCCTGGATTGGCTAGATAAATGCTCCTCCCAAGTTCTATGGCCAATTCTTCCTGTGACTTCTGTGGGTCCAACAACCCAGGAGTATCGATCACAGACACCTCCCTTCCTGCAACAACTGACTTTTGAAGCTCTGACTGTTTTGTTACACCGTTGAAATTGGTCTCAGATTCAAATACAGGATGACCCAATATAGTGTTTCCAGAAGCACTTTTCCCTACTCCTGTCTTGCCGAGCAGCATGAGTCTTCTCTCAGGCAGAACGCTGGTCAGATGTGGAGATGGTGTATCACCTAAACAGATGTAATAAAGTGATCATTATTAATACAAGAACTGTAAAGTGTGCTTCACTGGTGCAGGCTCATCAGTCTACACAAAGTACTTTTTATCTTCATATACTTTATAATGTGACACATAGATTACATTTGTTAATCCAGTGTTAATCCAACTGAAGTGCTGTTCAGCACCTATTTTTCAATATATTAGGTCAGGTACAGAAAATTGACAGTGTCAAACATGTTCCCTATCCTATATTCATATTAATGACACTTACTTGTGACGGGAAATGCTGCTCGTATTTTCTCAATCAGTGTTGTCACCTGCCCCCTATTGTCCAAATTTCTGTTGTTGAAGACGTGATACCTGTGATCCCATCTCTGCACAGTGCTCATGAGTTCAGGTGATTCCTGGATATATTCCTCCACTGTCGTTCCATTATATTCCAGGTCATCTCCTCTAGTGAAGAGTAGCCAGGTTTTGTTTCGTCGGCTCTCCCCTAAAAACTCTTCAATAACTTCAACAGTCTTTGTCTCTTCCTCTGTAAATCGGTCTGGCCTTATCACCACCATAAACACAGTGGAACCTGACTGCTCTAACTGAAGGACATCCTGCCACTGATTTTGAATCTCTTCAATACCTCTCCCCGTGTCAAAGAGTCCTGGAGTGTCAAACACTGTAAGACTTACTTCACCTATTGTGACATTTTCACTTGCAATAACTTTGGTGACAGATTTTGGATTCAGCTTTGAGACAAAATCTTCTCTGCCCAGGATTGTGTTCCCTGAAGCACTTTTGCCACATCCCGTTTTCCCAAGAAGGACCACGTTGAAATGTGGACTATCATTTATTTTTTTCACCATTTTACACCCTTTTATGTGAAGTAACCTGTAACCAATGAAAAAACAACATCAGATATGTAAGAACAGACTGAACAGTGAATGTGTTTCAATGTATTCCCTTGGGCATATGAAATCATGTGAAAGGAACAGTATCATTGGATTTCCACCCTGGTTCAGCTTCTTGTGTTCCAGTTTCATCCTATTCTGAAGGCTCATTCATAGAGATGGCCCCTTATGATTAGTCTCTCCTATCTTCTTTTAGTACCTGTAATGTTACTCGAGTAACAAACTGAGCTTTGTAATGAAACTCCTTTCATTTGACAAACTCTGTCATAGAGGCCTGCAAGGGGACGGGACGCCCGCGGGACCCGCAGGACGCGACGCAAAAGCATGCGGGTCAACATTTGAGAGCTTCTTGCGGGTACGGACGGGAATGGAGAGGTGCGTTCGCGGGAGCGGGACAAAGACATTGTTCTCTGGACTCCCGCAAAGTATACATTTTTTGAATACATTTTACAAAAAGATTAAAAGTACCAAATTGTGTGGGGAACAACATATGTGGTAGGCGACCTAACCTGCAGATGTTTGCGTTGCGCGAGGTGATAGCGCACGTGGATACTTGCCCCCTGGCTACAACTATTTTTGTTACCTTCTCAAAATGATTGGCTAAACGTTGAAATACCTGCGGATTACTTTGTGTTAAAGTATGTTTATTTTTTTCTGCTCTTTTCAGTTTGTACCAGAAGGCAGCATTCTATTTAGCCAAATTGTTTTTCTAATCGTTCAGGTCATGTGTGAGTCTACGTACGTCTTTACGCTCTAAACATGTTTTGAGAGACGATAAAAATTGCATATTAGAAACAAATTGTTGTGGCAGTTTGTTTAACTAATTTGACTTTCTATTAACTTCTTGTGCAATCAGTACAGGCATTGTGAGGGAATCTCTGGAACGCCGGCAGATTGCAAGAGTAATGAGCGCCCTGACTGAGGCTGGAATAAATGTGGGATTCAGTGGGCGGGAGCAGGACAAACCATAACAGATGCAGGCGGCAACAGGTCGAAATATTATACATTTCTGCAGAAAGTACAGACCTCTACTCTGTCATTACATGTTAAGCATGGCTTTTCATGGTCTTCATCAACACATTGAGGCGTAAAAGTCGCACTCTTGAATATAAATCTTATGATTGTGATTGATTGGCAAGGATGTCAAGACAAACGTTCGGCCTAAGCCATCTTCAGCGTCATCAAGACATGGCATTGGAGTTCCACCCAGTCTTAGCTTTTTTGTAGGCAGGGGCAGAGCTATGTGGTCGCCAATGATGGTTGCATTTATTTGAGCTTAAGAGGGCAAAAAATTGCCATGGTTCTGAGTTTCTGCTCTCTGAAGCTGTGTGACTTTAAAAAAATAGATAAAAGGATGAAATATCATGGTGTGTTGATTTTATGTCAACCTATAGGCCTACACATTGACCATCTGCCTATGCTTCTCTCCTCTTATCCTCCTCTCCTGCTATTCCCTACACCAATATTTGAAAGTATATGACGTTTTTGTTTTTTTTTTTTAAGATTCAGAGTTAAAGATGCCCTGCCATACATCTGGTATTTCATATAATGTCAAGACTGTATGTAACCTTAGGTGGGCTGAAAAGACTTTGTGGTGCGAATAGGCTACACAAACGCGCATCCACCGCAAACGGACGCCTACCGGATATGGACCGCGAACTGTGAATGGGACCGAAATATAGGCCTCGCCTTTTAGAAATGGGACACTAGGGCTTACTTCACACAAATTATACAGGCTGTATATATTGTATTTTCATCAATGTATATATATTTCAGGATATGGCGATGTTTTAACGCAGAGAATTTGAGCATTAGCCTGACCCTGAAGATGAGCCGACATTTTAAATCCGAGTAACATGGCCGCTGACGCAGCTTGTAAATTACAGGCGAAGACGTCGACTATGGGAATAAGCTATAAGATTCATAATAACCAGAACAGGCCATATATTGTTAATGTAAACGCTGTCAAACACAATACTAGAAAATTGCGTTTTGGCCTCTCCAAGCACTTGGCAATGCAGTTAATGTCGGGCCAGTCTTCGCAGTAAAAAAAGCTCAGGTGAGCTGCAAAAATAGGCTGACTGACGGAGTGTAAATAAAGGATTTGGTCTTTAGACCAACAGAATCTACTACAGCTCATAATATAGATTTTTGTGTATTTGTAATATTGAGTTTTGAATACTTACAGTTAGAAGATCAACAGTAGACTACGACGAAGACCTCAAAACAAAATGGTGATGAAATTTCATCTTTACTTTCGCTTTCCGACAGCCTACCAAAGATGGTAGACAGGTGGAGCAAGATGGTTCATAGTAGTTCATGCCTATTACAACAACGTAGCAAATTGGACAGTGTATGTGTTACTCACTAGGAGTACATTTTACACTGTTTAGGTGTTTGTGATTGTCCAAATGTTGTACTCTTATAGAGTAACATGTACACTGCCTAATTAGATATGGGGGATCAGTTCCGATCTGCGTAAATGGGCGATTCTACTGAATTTGTGCAAATTGCTGTCCCAGGCCAGTAATTTAAAAAACCTTTTAGTATAAAAATCATATGTGTTCATGTAAATTTAAAAAGCTTAAAAAAAATGTCCCCCGCATTGTCATGTCGCTATCGAAACACGAAATACTGCTTCATACATCAACTGTATTTTAGGGAACAGAGCTCCATCTAGGGCTCATGTGGGTACGAGTAGGAAGCCTGAAGCATAACCTCAAATTCAAATAGGCTACATTTTTCAGTTTTAATTTGAACAGTCCCCAACACAGTTGAAACAACATACAATTATACACTTTTAAAAAGACACAAAAACTATATTCTTTACTGCTGAACATTACATCAGAGTAAACTTGTTTCTGTTTTAGGTCAGTAAATATATTTTTGTAGTCTATTTGTTAAAGGTCAGAGATTACTTTTAATGATTAATGATTTTATTTATTATTGAATAATATGATAGATTTTCACTCTAACCTCCTTCAGTAAAGTGGCCTTGGAATACTGGTCTATTTCTCTTGACAGAACTGGTTTAACTGGGTCAGGTCTGTAGGCCTTCTGGTATGCACACACCTTTTCAGTGCTGCACACAAGGTTTCTATTAGAATGAGATCAGGGCTTTGTGGTGGCCACTCCGATATCTTGTGCCTGTTGTCCCTCAGCCACCTATCTATCCATCCATCCATCCATCCATCATTATGGTCAACCAGTTTCATCAGAACAGGGGATGCTTCCAAAAATTAGGACTTCTGTCCCCATACAGTTGCAAACTGTAGTCTGACTATTTAAAGGAGAAATCCGGTGTGTTAGTTATCGAATCGTTATTCTGTGTTTGTTGCATCAAATTTTCTGGTTTGTTTTCCTACCGACAGCAATCAGTGACCCCAAACAACAAAACTATTGACTGATTCACACAGGATTTCTCCTTTTAATGATGATTTTGAAGCTATGGCCTTAATGATGAACAGGATATTATACATAAGCTTACAAGCCTCAGAACACCACCCGAGACAAGAAGTATGGGGGTGCCAGCATCATGTTGTGGAGCTACTTTGCTAATAGCTAATTGCTAATGAAAACAATGCTAACATCAATTATCAGTTAAGGTTATCATTTACTATACAACTACATAAACAACAAAATATTACATTAACTTAACTTACAGATGTAATTCTCTTTACATGGCAGGTCTAAGTGAGTAAATTAGACATGTTCGATTTTGGTGGGTTTTCCCAGTTTGACTTCTCACCTGAAGTCACTGTTCACCTTAAAGTTAGAAGATTGGACGTCTCAGTTGCGTTGGATCAGGATCAATGATTTATTAAAAATTGGATTACAGATGTTGATTGGATGGAATAATAGCTGAAATAATCAAAGTAAAAAGCTGAAGTAACAGAGTGAAGTCTAAAGACTATCAGACTAAGTTATTCTTCTGTCTCGCCCGCAAGGTTGAGACAGGATAACCAAGATGTTGTAGCGTAGCTCATCTGGATCCTTCTCACCAGGTGAAGAGAAAATGGGTTCTACATGTACTCAAAAGTCTAATCATAAATCTATCCTAAACAGTGGAAAATAACTTGAACAGTTTCTAAAACAGGACAGAACTCCATATAAGTACATAACTCAGGGACACACTCAAGGGTTTAGATTTGATGAAACACACATCGCCTAAACAAGAACATACATGCACATACCAAGACCTTGCGCCTGCCTAGCCTACGACATATGATCATTGGTCAAGGCGACCTCTGAGGTCCTCCCCATGCTACACAAGATGTTGACTGAACATTTTGTACAGACTTAGCTAGATAGAAAACTTGGAGCAGTACAGAGATGAGGATTATTCATTTGACAGTCAGAAAGGAGTCACAAGAAATCATATAAACTTATACAAAATTCTTACAGACAGTTCTGTACCTGCTCCACAGCAGACAAAATAGATATATTTAGAAGATATATATAGAATACATTATTCTTGATAAACTGGCTGTCCATAAGCAAAGCAAGTAGGCCTATTGTCACTGCATTCTTTGATATCATTGTGAGGCTCTTCCAGTCACATGTAATCAGCAACCAGCAATTTTTCAATCTTCTGTTACCACTCTGAACTAGAAAGACTTGTAAGTAAGATTATGATGTGGAGAGATTTCATTCACTTCCACCCCTGAAAAAAGTGAGCTGTTTGCATTCCCGTGAGATCACCATTACTTAACACGATCACTGAATGACTATGGAGATATCATCCATTCTCTCAAGACTGGAAAAAAAGGAAATGGATGATATTTCATCACAACTCTTAACCCCATAGATATCTTATTAATTCAAAGTGAGAGAACAGCGAATCTCTTAACTTATGATATGATAATGCACTACACTGATATCCCTGCAGAAAAATCCAATTAACAAACAGACTACACTGGTAGCTACTTTAAGATGGCATGACCAGCTACTACCAGTCCACTCCAGCAATGTCTAATTTGACAGGCTGGGACAGGTTGCTACCGACCTTAAGCAGGACCAGCTTGGTTGACCATCTTAAGGTGTGTTTTTGCATTATGTTAAATTGCTTGGCTGGTTTAACCATCTTAATCCAGCTACCAGCATAGGTTGGTTTTTACCATGAGAGCCTTCATGAGGTCTAGTGTACTTCAGCAGGCCCTCCCATTGATTTCGTTTTGTAATGGACCCCAGATATAAAAACTTGACCGACATCTGGTGCAAACCTAGCCTTAGCAATGTACTATCAAAGTACTGACTGGCTATTGAGAGGAACTGAAAGGCTTTTAGAAAACAAAAACAATGATTTGTATTATTAGCCATTTTTAAATATAAACTAAACAGGCTTCTATGGTCCATATACCAGTTTAACCAGATTAACAGAATCCAAACTAATCAGGCATTGAGCCATTTTGCTGGTTATGGCTGCCAGAACGGAGCAGGGGTTCTTCATCCTGTGCATTGGCTGATGTCGACCTGTTTCTTGCATGCCTAACCACATCACACACAAATCCCCTAACTAGTGCAGCTGCCCGACACAACCTTTCCCAGAATATTCTTAGAAATGCCACAAATCTATCAGAGTTATCTGCAGCTATGTTCTGAGGCATCTTTTCATTTTGCTGCTCAGGCTCTGGAGATCCCTCAGCACTAACAGATGGCCTAGTTGTGTCTGTCAATTGGTTGTCGTTGGTAATTGTTTTCTGACTATCAATAATATTCTGTAACCTCCTCCTTTCCTCTTCAGATTCTTCTCGTATCCTTTGCTCTGTTTCTCTTCGAACTCTATCAATTTTATCTTGTTTTTGTTGTTGTTGTTGACGCCTCCTTTCTTCCTGTTCTTCCTTTTCTTTCTGCTGCTTCAAGAAGTCATTGTTTATGGCATCCTGGAACATGTCATTAGTGTAATAATTTTCTCCATTCTCCTTCACCATACTGTCAACCTTCTTTAGCAGTGCAGTGACCTGAGCCCTGTTTATCTTGTTTTTGTTGTCCAAAATGTGATATCTTCCTCCACACCGTTGGACCACATCACTGAGAGCCTTGTTTTCCTTAATGAGTTTTCCTATATCTTCTTTTAACTCATCCCCATGTGTGAAGAGAATAATGGCGTACTTCAGGGCCTCTTCCCCAAAAAGCGTTATGATCATGTCAATAACCTTTTTTTCTGATTCTGTGAATCTTCCGATCTGTATAACAATGAGAAGAGCGTGAACTCCTGGATTGCCTAGATAAATGCTCCTCCCAAGTTCTACGGCCAATTCATTCTGTGTCTTCTGTGGGTCCAACAACCCAGGAGTATCGATCACAGACACCTCCCTTCCTGCAACAACTGACTTTTGAAGCTCTGAGTGTTTTGTTACACTGTTGAAATTGGTCTCAGATTCAAATACAGGATGACCCAATATAGTGTTTCCAGAAGCACTTTTCCCTACTCCTGTCTTGCCGAGCAGCATGAGTCTTCTCTCAGGCAGAGTGCTGGTCAGATGTGGAGATGGTGTATCACCTAAACGGATGTAATAAATTGATCATTACTAATACAAGAACTATAAAGTGTGCCTCACTGGTGCAGGCTCATCAGTCTACACAAAGTATTTTTTATCTTCATATACTTTATAATGTGACACATAGATTACATTTGTTAATCCTGTGTTAATCCAACTGAAGTGCTGTTCAGCACCTGTTTTTCAATATATTAGGTCAGGTACAGAAAATTGAGAGTGTCAAACATGTTCCCTATCCTATATTCATATGAATGACACTTACCTGTGACGGGAAATGCTGCTCGTACTTTCTCAATCAGTGTTGTCACCTGCCCCCTATTGTCCAAATTTCTGTTGTTGAAGACGTGATACCTGTGATCCCATCTCTGCACAGTGCTCATGAGTTCAGGTGATTCCTGGATATATTCCTCCACTGTCGTTCCATTATATTCCAGGTCATCTCCTCTAGTGAAGAGTAGCCAGGATTTGTTTCGTCGGCTCTCCCCTAAAAACGTTTCAATAACTTCAACAGTCTTTTTCTCTTCCTCTGTAAATCGGTCTGGCCTCATCACCACCATAAACACAGTGGAACCTGTCTGCTCCAACTGAAGGACATGCTGCCACTGATTTTGAATCTCTTCATTACCTCTCCCCGTGTCAAAGAGTCCTGGAGTGTCAAACACTGTAAGACTGACTTCAGCTATTGTGACATTTTCACTCACAATATCTTTGGTGACAGATTTTGGATTCAGCTTTGAGAGGAAATTTTCTCTGCCCAGGATTGTGTTCCCTGAAGCACTTTTGCCACATCCCGTTTTCCCAAGAAGGACCACGTTGAAATGTGGACTATCATTTATGTTTTTCACCATTTTACACCCTTTTATGTGAAGTAACCTGTAACCAATGAAAAAACAACATCAGATATGTAAGAACAGACTGAACAGTGAATGTGTTTCAATGTATTCCCTTGGGCATATGAAATCATGTGAAAGGAACAGTATCATTAGATTTCCACCCTGGTTCAGCTTCTTGTATTCCAGTTTCATCCTATTCTGAAGGCTCAGTCATAGAGATGGCCCCTTATGATTAGTCTCTCCTATCTTCTTTTAGTACCTGTAATGTTACTCGAGTAACAAACTGAGCTTTGTAATGAAACTCCTTTCCATTTGACAAACTCTGTCATAGAGGCCTGCAAGGGGACGGGACGCAAAAGCATGCGGGTCAACATTTGAGAGCTTCTTGCGGGTACGGACGGGAATGGAGAGGTGCGTTCGCGGGAACGGGACAAAGACATTGTTCTCTGGACTCCCGCAAAGTATACATTTTAAGAATACATTTTACAAAAAGATTAAAAGTACCAAATTGTGTGGGGAACAACATATGTGGTAGGCGACCTAACCTGCAGATGTTTGCGTTGCGCGAGGTGATAGCGCACGTGGATACTTGCCCCCTGGCTACAACTATTTTTGTTACCTTCTCAAAATGATTGGCTAAACGTTGAAATACCTGCGGATTACTTTGTGTTAAAGTATGTTTATTTTTTTCTGCTCTTTTCAGTTTGTACCAGAAGGCCGCATTCTATTTAGCCAAATTGTTTTTCTAATCGTTCAGGTCATGTGTGAGTCTGCGTACGTCTTTACGCTCTAAACATGTTTTGAGAGACGATAAAAAATGCATATTAGAAACAAATTGTCGTAGCAGTTTGTTTAACTAATTTGACTTTCTATTAACTTCTTGTGCAATCAGTACAGGCATTGTGAGGGAATCTCTGGAACGCCGGCAGATTGCAAGAGTAATGAGCGCCCTGACTGAGGCTGGAATAAATGTGGGATTCAGTGGGCGGGAGCAGGACAAACCATAACAGATGCAGGCGGCAACAGGTAGAAATATTGTACATTTCTGCAGAAAGTACAGGCCTCTACTCTGTCATTACATGTTAAGCATGGCTTTTCATGGTCTTCATCAACACATCGAGTCGTAAAAGTCGCACTCTTGAATATTAATCTTATGATTGTGATTGATAGGGAAGGATGTCAAGACAAACGTTCGGCCTAAGCCCTCTTCAGCGTCATCAAGACATGGCATTGGAGTTCCACCCAGTCTTAGCTTTTTGTAGGCAGGGGCAGAGCTACTGTATGTGGTCGCCAATGATGGTTGCATTTATTTGAGCTTAAGAGGGCAAAAAATTGCCATGGTTCTGAGTTTCTGGTCTCTGAAGCTGTGTGACTTTAAAAAAATAGATAAAAGGATGAAATATCATGGTGTGTTGATTTTATGTCAACCTATAGGCCTACACATTGACCATCTGCCTATGCTTCTCTCCTCTTATCCTCCTCTCCTGCTATTCCCTACACCAATATTTGAAAGTATATGACGTTTTTTTTGTTTTTTTTTAAGATTCAGAGTTAAAGATGCCCTGCCATACATCTGGTATTTCATATCATAAGATATAAGATCAACAGTAGACTACGACGAAGAACTTAAAACAAAATGGTGATGAAATTTCATCTTTACTTTCGCTTTCCGACAGCCTACCCAAAGATGGTAGACAGGCGGAGCAAGATGGTTCATAGTAGTTCATGCCTATTACAACAACGTAGCAAAGTGGACAGTGTATGTGTTACTCACTACTCACTAAAATCACTGTTTGTGATTGTCCAAATGTTGTACTCTTATAGAGTAACATGTACACTGCCTAATTAGATATGGGGGATCAGTTCCGATCTGCGTAAATGGGCGATTCTGCTGAATTTGTGCAAATTGCTGTCCCAGGTCAGTAATTTAAAAAAACTTTTAGTATAAAAATCATATGTGTTCATGTAAATTTAAAAAGCTTAAAAAAATGTCCGCCGCATTGTCATGTCGCTATCGAAACACGAAATACTGCTTCATACATGAACTGTATTTTAGGGAACAGAGCTCCATCTAGGGGCTCATGTGGGTACGAGTAGGAAGCCTGAAGCATAACCTCAAATTCAAATAGGCTACATTTTTCAGTTTTAATTTGAACAGTCCCCAACACAGTTGAAACAACATACAATTATACACTTTAAAAAAGACACAAAAACTATATTCTTTACTGCTGAACATTACATCAGAGTAAACTTGTTTCTGTTTTAGGTCAGTAAATATATTTTTGTAGTCTATTTGTTAAAAGTCAGAGATTACTTTTAATGATTGATAATTTTATTTATTATTGAATAATATGATAGATTTTCACTCTAACTTCCTTCAGTAAATTGGCCTTGGAATACTGGTCTATTTCTCTTGACAGAACTGGTTTAACTGGGTCAGGTCTGTAGGCCTTCTGGTATGCACACACCTTTTCAGTGCTGCACACAAGGTTTCTATTAGAATGAGATCAGGGCTTTGTGGTGGCCACTCCGATATCTTGTGCCTGTTGTCCCTCAGCCACCTATCTATCCATCCATCCATCCATCCATCATTATGGTCAACCAGTTTCATCAGAACAGGGGATGCTTCCAAAAATTAGGACTTCTGTCCCCATACAGTTGCAAACTGTAGTCTGACTATTTAAAGGAGAAATCCGGTGTGTCAGTTATCAATTCGTTATTCTGTCTTTGTTGCATCAAATTTTCTGGTTTGTTTTCCTACCGACAGCAATCAGTGACCCCAAACAACAAAACTATTGACTGATTTACACAGGATTTCCCCTTTAATGATGATTTTGAAGCAATGCCCTTAATGATAAACTGGATATTATACTTAAGCTTACAAGCCTCAGAACACCACCCCAGACAAGAAGTATGGGGGTGCCAGCATCATGTTTTGCAGCTACTTTGCTAATAGCTAATTGCTAATGAAAACAATGCTAACATAAATGATCAGCTAAGGTTATCATTTACTATACAACTACATAAACAACAAAATATTAAATTAACTTAACTTACAGATGTAAGTCTCTTTACATGGCAGGTCTAAGTGAGTAAATTAGACATGTTAGATTTTGGTGGGTTTTCCCAGTTTGACTTTTCACCTGAAGTCAGTGTTCACCTTAAAGTTGCATTGTGTTTTCTTTCCGGCAGAATAGAAGATTGGACATCTCAGTTGCATTGGATCAGGATCATTGATTTATTATAAATTGGATTACAATTGTTGATTGGATGGAATAATAGATGAAATGATCAAAGTAAAAAGCTGAAGTGACAGAGTGAGGACTAAAGACTATCAGACTAAGTTACTCTTCTGTCTCGCCCGCAAGGTTGAGACAGGATAACCAACATGATGTAGCGTAGCTCATCTGGGGAAAATGGGCTCTACATGTACTCAAAAGTCTAATCATAAATCTATCCTAAACAGTGGAAAATAACTTGAACAGTCTCTAAATCAGGATGGAACTCCATATAAGTACATAACTCAGGGACACACTCAAGGGTTTAGATTTGAGCAAACCACACACATTGCCTAAACAAGAACATACATGCACATACCAAGACCTTGCGCCTGCCTAGCCTACGACGTATGATCATTGGTCAAGGCGACCTCTGAGGTCCTCCCCATGCTACACAAGATGGTGACTGAACATTTTGTGCAGACTTAGCTAGATAGATAACTTGGAGCAGTACATAGATGAAGATTATTCATTTGACAGTCAGAAAGGAGTCACAAGAAATCATATCAAATTATACAAAATTCTTACAGACAGTTCTGTACCTGCTCCACAGCAGACAAGATTAGATATATTTAGAAGATATATATAGAATACATTATTCTTGATAAACTGGCTTTCCATAAGCAAAGCAAGTAGGCCTATTGTGACTGGATTCTTTGATATCATTATGAGGCTCTTCCAGTCACATATAATCAGCAACCGGCAATTTCTCAATCTTCTGCTACCACTCTGAACTAGAAAGACTTGTAAGTAAGAATATGATGTGGAGAGATTTCATTCACTTCCACCCCTGAAAAAAGTGAGCTGTTTGCATTCCCGTGAGATCACCATTACTTAACACGATCACTGAATGACTATGGAGATATCATCCATTCTCTGGAAAAAATTGGAAATGGATGATATTTCATCACAACTCTTAACCCCATAGATATCTTATTAATTCAAAGCAAGATAACAGCGATTCTCTGAACTTATGATATGATATTGCATTACACTGATATCCCTGCAGAAAAATCCAATTAACAAACAGCCTACACTGGTAGCTACTTTAAGATGGCATCACCAGCTACTACCAGTCCACTCCAGCAATGTCTAATTTGACAGGCTGGGACAGGTTGCTACCGACCTTAAGCAGGACCAGCTTTGTTGACCATCTTAAGGTGTGTTTTTGCATTATGTTTAATGGCTTGGCTGGTTTGACCATCTTAATCCAGCTACCAGCATAGGTTGGCTTTTACCTTGATTTTTCTGCAGGGATGAGAGCCTTCATGAGGTCAGCAGGGCCTCCCACTGATTTCGTTTTGTAATGGACCCCAGATATAAAAACTTGACCGACATCTGGTGCAAACCTAGCCTTAGCAATTTACTATCAAAGCACTGACTGGGTATTGAGAGGAACTGAAAGGCTTTTAGAAAACAAAAACAATGTTTTGCATTATTGGCCATTTTAAAGAATATAAACCAAACAGGCCTCTATGGTCCATATACCAGTTTAACCAGATTAACAGAATCCAAACTAGTTAGACATTGAGCCATATTGCTGGTTATGGCTGTCAGGGAGCAGGGCTTCTTCATCCCGTGCATTGGCTGATGTCGACCTGTTTCTTTTATGCCTAACCCTATCCCACACAAATCCCCCAACTAATGCTATTGCATCAATACCTGCACCCACTGCTGCTCCTACCCAATACAGCAGCAACCACACCACCCACTGCTCCAGCTGCCACTATTGCAGCTGCCCGACACAACCTTTCCCAGAATATTCTTAGAAATGCCACAAATCTATCAGAGTTATCTGCAGCTATGTTCTGAGGCATCTCTCCATTTTGCTGCTCAGGCTCTGGAGATCCCTCAGCACTGACAGATGGCCTAGTTGTGTCTGTCAATTGGTTGTCGTTGGTAATTGTTTCCTGACTATTACTAATATTCTGTAAGCTCCTACTTTCCTCTTCAAATTCTTGTCGCACCCTTTTCTCTGTTTCTCTTCGAACTCTATCAATTTCATCTTGTTTTTCTTTTTCTTCTTGACGCCTCCTTTCTTCCTGTTCTTCCTTTTCCTTCTGCTGTTTCAACAAGTCGTTGTTTATGGCATCCTGGAACATCTCATTAGTGTAATAATTTTCTCCATTCTCCTTCACCATAGTGTCAACCTTCTCTAGCAGTGCAGTGACCTGAGCCCTGTTTGTCTTGTTTTTGTTGTCCAAAATGTGATATCTTCCTCCACACCGTTGGACCACATCACTGAGAGCCTTGTTTTCCTTAATGTGTTTTCCTATGTCTTTTTTGAACTCATCCCCATGTGTGAAGAGAATAATTGCGTATTTCAGGGCTTCTTCCCCAAAAAGCGGTATAATCATGTCAATAACCTTTTCTTCTGATTCTGTGAATCTTCCGATCTGTATAACAATGAGAAGAGCGTGAACTCCTGGATTGGCTAGATAAATGCTCCTCCCAAGTTCTACGGCCAATTCGTTCTGTGTCCTCTGTGGGTCCAACAACCCAGGAGAATCGATCACAGACACCTCCCTTCCTGCAACAACTGACTTTTTAAGCTCTGACTGTGTTGTTACACCGTTGAAACTGGTGTCAGATTTAAAGAAAGAACGATCCAATATAGTGTTTCCAGAAGCACTTTTCCCTACTCCTGTCTTGCCGAGCAGAATGAGCCTTCTCTCAGGCAGAACGCTGGTCAGATGTGGAGATGGTGTATCACCTAAACGGATGTAATAAATTGATCATTACTAATACAAGAACTATAAAGTGTGCCTCACTGGTGCAGGCTCATCAGTCTACACAAAGTATTTTTTATCTTCATATACTTTATAATGTGACACATAGATTACATTTGTTAATCCTGTGTTAATCCAACTGAAGTGCTGTTCAGCACCTGTTTTTCAATATATTAGGTCAGGTACAGAAAATTGAGAGTGTCAAACATGTTCCCTATCCTATATTCATATGAATGACACTTACCTGTGACGGGAAATGCTGCTCGTACTTTCTCAATCAGTGTTGTCACCTGCCCCCTATTGTCCAAATTTCTGTTGTTGAAGACGTGATACCTGTGATCCCATCTCTGCACAGTGCTCATGAGTTCAGGTGATTCCTGGATATATTCCTCCACTGTCGTTCCATTATATTCCAGGTCATCTCCTCTAGTGAAGAGTAGCCAGGATTTGTTTCGTCGGCTCTCCCCTAAAAACTCTTCAATAACTTCAACAGTCTTTCTCTCTTCCTCTGTAAATCGGTCTGGCCTTATCACCACCATAAACACAGTGGAACCTGACTGCTCTGACTGAAGGACATCCTGCCACTGATTTTGAATCTCTTCAATACCTCTCCCCGTGTCAAAGAGTCCTGGAGTGTCAAACACTGTAAGACTGACTTCACCTATTGTGACATTTTCACTTGCAATAACTTTGGTGACAGATTTTGAAGTCAGCTTTGAGATGAAATTTTCTCTGCCCAGGATTGTGTTCCCTGAAGCACTTTTGCCACATCCCGTTTTCCCAAGAAGGACCACGTTGAAATGTGGACTATCATTTATCTTTTTCACCATTTTACACCCTTTTATGTGAAGTAACCTGTAACCAATGAAAAAACAACATCAGATATGTAAGAACAGACTGAACAATGAATGTGTTTCAATGCATTCCCTTGGGCATATGAAATCATGTGAAAGTAACAATATCATTGGATTCCACCCTGGTTCAGCTTCTTGTGTTCCAGTTTCATCCTATTCTGAAGGCTCAGTCATAGAGATGGCCCCTTATGATTAGTCTCTCCTATCTTCTTTTAGTACCTGTAATGTTACTCGAGTAACAAACTGAGCTTTGTAATGAAACTCCTTTCCATTTGACAAACTCTGTCATAGAGGCCTGCAAAGGGACGGGACGCCCGCGGGACCCACAGGACGCGACGCAAAAGCATGCGGGTCAACATTTGAGAGCTTCTTGCGGGTGCGGACGGGAATGGAGAGATGCGGGAGCGGGACAAAGACATTGTTGTGTGGGCTCCCGCAAAGTATCAAATTTTTTAATACATTTTACAAAAAGATTAAAAGGACCATATGTTGTGTTTTGTGTGAAGAACAACATATGTGGTAGTCAACCTAACCGGCAGATGTTTGCGTTGCGCGGGGTGATACTTGTCCCCTGGCAACAGCATTTTTTGTTACCTTCTCAAAATGATTGGCTAAACGTTGAAATACCTGCGGATTACTTTGTGTTAAAGTATGTTTATTTTTTTCTGCTCTTTTCAGTTTGTACCAGAAGGCAGCATTCTATTTAGCCAAATTGTTTTTCTAATCGTTCAGGTCATGTGTGAGTCTACGTACGTCTCTACGCTCTAAACATGTTTTGAGAGACGATAAAAATTGCATATTAGAAACAAATTGTTGTGGCAGTTTGTTTAACTAATTTGACTTTCTATTAACTTCTTGTGCAATCAGTTCAGGCATTGTGAGGGAATCTCTGGAACGCCGGCAGATTGCAAGAGTAATGAGCGCCCTGACTGAGGCTGGAATAAATGTGGGATTCAGTGGGCGGGAGCAGGACAAACCATAACAGATGCAGGCGGCAACAGGTCGAAATATTATACATTTCTGCAGAAAATACAGACCCCTACTCTGTCATTACATGTTAAGCATGGCTTTTCATGGTCTTCATCAACACATTGAGGCGTAAAAGTCGCACTCTTGAATATAAATCTTATGATTGTGATTGATTGTGAAGGATGTCAAGACAAACGTTTGGCCTAAGCCATCTTCAGCGTCATCAAGACATGGCATTGGAGTTCCACCCAGTTTTAGCTTTTTTGTAGGCAGGGGCAGAGCTATGTGGTCGCCAATGATGGTTGCATTTATTTGAGCTTAAGAGGGCAAAAATTGCCATGGTTCTGAGTTTCTGCTCTCTGAAGCTGTGTGACTTTAAAAAATAGATAAAAGGATGAAATATCATGGTGTGTTGATTTTATGTCAACCTATAGGCCTACACATTGACCATCTGCCTATGCTTCTCTCCTCTTATCCTCTTCTCCTGCTATTCCCTACACCAATATTTGAAAGTATATGACGTTTTTTTTTTTTTTTTTAAGATTCAGAGTTAAAGATGCCCTGCCATACATCTGGTATTTCATATTGTCAAGACTGTATGTAACCTTAGGTGGGCTGAAAAGACTTTCTGCTGCGAATAGGCTACACAAACGCGCATCCACCGCAAACGGACGCCTACCGGATATGGACCGCGAACTGTGAATGGGACCGAAATATAGGCCTCGCCTTTTAGAAATGGGACACTAGGGCTTACTTCACACAAATTATACAGGCTGTGGATATGGCGATGTTTTAACGCAGAGAATTTGAGCATTAGCCTGACCTAGAAGATGAGCCGACATTTTAAATCCGAGTAACATGGCCGCTGACGCAGCTTGTAAATTACAGGCGAAGACGTCGACTAAAGGGAATAAACTATAAGCTTCATAATAACCAGAACAGGCCATACATTGTTAATGTAAAAGCTGGCAAACAGTACTGGAAAATTGCGTTTTGGCCTCTCCAAGCACTCGGCAATGCAGTTAATTGCAGTTAATGTCCGGTCAGTCTTTGCAGTAAAAAAAACGCTCAGGTGAGCTGCAAAAATAGGCTGACTGACGGGAGTGTAAATAAAGCATTCGGTCTTTAGACCAATACTAGACTAGTCTACGAATTTTGGTTATTCTGAAATCAACAGAATCTACTACAGCTCATAATATAGATTTTTGTGCATTTGTAATATTGAGTTTTGAATACTTACAGCTAGAAGATCAACAGTAGACTACGACGAAGACCTCAAAACAAAATGGTGATGAAATTTCATCTTTACTTTCGCTTTCCGACAGCCTACCCAAAAATGGTAGACAGGCGGAGCAAGATGGTTCATAGTAGTTCATGCCTATTACAACAACGTAGCAAATTGGACAGTGTATGTGTTACTCACTAGGCGTACATTTTCCACTGTTTTTGGTGTTTATGATTGTCTAAATGTTGTATTCTTATAGTGTAACATGTACACTGCCTAATTAGATGTGGGGGATCAGTTCCGATCTGCGTAAATGGGCGATTCTACTGAATTTGTGCAAATTGCTGTCCCAGGCCAGTAATTTAAAAGACTTTTAGTATAAAAATCATATGTGTTTATGTAAATTTAAAAAGCCCCCCGCATGTCCCCCGCATTGTCATGTCTCTATCGAAACACAAAATACTGCTTCATACATGAACTGTATTTTAGGAAACAGAGCTCCATCTAGGGGCTCATGTGGGTACGAGTAGGAAGCCTGAAGCATAACCTCAAATTCAAATAGGCTACATTTTTCAGTTTTAATTTGAACAGTCCCCAACACAGTTGAAACAAAATACAATTATACACTTTTAAAAAAGACACAAAAACTTTATTCTTTACTGCTGAACATTACATCAGAGTAAACTTGTTTCTATTTTAGGTCAGTAAATATATTTTTGTAGTCTATTTGTTAAATGTCAGAGATTTTTTTTTTAATAATTAATCATTTTATTTATTATTGAACATTATTGAAACACACCTTTTCAGTGCTGCACACAAGGTCTTTATTAAAATGAGATCAGGGCTTTGTGGTGGCCATTCCAATATCTTGTGCCTGTTCTTCAGCCACCTTGTAACCCATTTGAAGGGATGCTTGGGGTCACTGTCTATTTGAAAGACCCATTTGAGCCCAAATTTAACTTCCTAGCTGCCGTCTTGAGATGATGCGTCAATATATCGATACCATTTTCTTGTAACGTGATGGCATGTATTTTGTGCAGTGCACCAGTCCCTCAAGCAGCAAAGCAGCCACACAACAAGATGGTGCCAGCATTTGGGATGGTGTTCTAAGGCTTACAAGCGTTCCACTTTTTTGCTTGGTTCTACACCGCACACTCACCCCACACTCCATGTCCTGCGCCTGGACGTCACCTGGTCTACTTTTTGCTTTTCCTGTGAATTACCCAACCCAAGCCAAGACTGAACCATTACTGGACTCAAACTGGGTTATATTAGCCCATTGCACAGATCCTCTGGCACATTCCACACTACTTCAATTCAATTCAATTCAATTCAGTTTTATTTCTACAGCGCCTTTTACAATAGTATTGTCTCATGGCGCTTCACAGAAGGAGCACCCAAGAGCAACAGGGGCAAGGAAAAACTCCCTGATGTTCAGTTAATCTAGGAAGAAACCTTGGGCAGATCCACGACTCAAGGGGCTAACCCAACTTCCACACTAAATAAATCAGTACCCTAAAAGGTACACAGAATTTATTCTCTGTGTTTTGATAATGTATGTATGTCATGTGTACGCCATGTTGTGGAAGCTTCAGGATACCAGAATTTCTTACAGGATAATAAAAGGTTCTCTCTATCTATCTGTCAATCAATCATTATGGCCAACCAGTTTCATCAGACCACAGTGCATGCTTCCAGAAATTGGGATATTCATCTCCATACAGCTGCAAACTGTAATCGGAGTATTTAAAGGAGATATCTGGTGCATTAGTTATCAGTTCGTTATTCAGTCTATGTTGCATATGTTCTGGTTCTTTTTCCTACAGACAGCATTCACTGACCTTGAACAACAGGGCCTATTGACTGATTCACACTGTTTCATTCATTTCCGCCCCTGAAAAAAGTGAGCTGTTTGCATTCCCGTGCGATCACCATTACTTAACACGATTACTGAATGACTATGGAAATATCATCCATTAATATCTTATTCATTCCAAAGCAAGAGAACAGAGATTCTCTTAACTTCACGTTTGTCAGTTCCCTTCAGAGAAAAAGTCTTAGTGGAGTAGTAAAAATATGCAGACTGGTGTGTGACATACAGACAAGAAAGCAGGTGTGTGCATGAGCACATTATAACCATTCTCTCTTAGCTTCTAAGCCGCTGATTAAACTGTTGCATTGTTTGGGAATAGGATGCTAAGCTAAGATCGGAACAATTTTGGGGAGCGGGGGATGAATGAACAGAAATAAAAACTAAACGGTAGAAAACACAATTTGATGTCTACTGCTACTACAACTACAGTGGCCTAAAGTTGAGTAAACTTAAAAATGCTTCGCAGCTGGTTGCGTTATATTTTTTAGTTAGCCTAACTTTTTATTTTTTACAATGCATAGCCATGGAGATCCGTTACCAACTCCACTCCCACTTGTGTTATTTTGCTTAAGTAACAATATGCTGTAAGTTGTCATAGAGGGTGAGAGCTGTATCACTGACATGTGTCTTCTCTGCTTCCTCTCTAGCCGCTGTGATTATTTCATGGTAGAAGCGGCTATACTCCATCCTCTTTAGGTCATTCTGCCTGATTAAACGTTCTAATTCTTGAATTTTCTGCTCTTTCTCCTGCTCTGACTGTTTCAGTTTTTCGATCGTTTCCAGTAACTCTCTCCGCTCCTCAGCAAACTGCATCTCTTTTTCTTGAAGCTCCCTTAAATAGTTTTCTCTGATTTGGTTCTCTACCACCCCCAGCCTTTGCTCCACATCCTGGTACATGGAGCTTGTGTAAAATGAATCCCCATTGGCTGCCACCATCTTATCCACTTTCTCAAGAAACTCCAGCACCTGTGTTCGATTCTTTATGTTTGTGTTATCAAAGACGTGATAACGACTTCCACACAATCTTAAAATGTTTTTGAGATCATTGCGTGCTTCCCTAATATACTCCTCAATGCCACAGGTTAGCTCATCTCCATGAGTAAAGAGGACCATAGTATATTTGTCAGCCTCTTCACCAAATATGGCTCTGACTTTCTCGACGGACAGTCTCTCCTCTTCTGTAAAGGCTCCCAATCTGATGACCACAATGATGGCATGTGGACCTGGTGCTGTCATGTTGATGCATTTGGAGATCTCCTGCTTCACTTCCCTTTCTGAGAGGTTGGTGTCGAACAGTCCAGGAGTGTCCACCAAAACCATCTCCCTCTCCGCCACCTTACCGAGCACTTTACTACACTGTCTGGTGATGGACGTTCCACTTAAGCCCTCTTTGAAGTTCTTCCTCCCCATAATGGTGTTCCCAGAGGAGCTCTTCCCAGCTCCAGTCCTCCCAACCAGCACAATCCTCAATGGAGACACTAAAATTAGAAAGGTGAAGAAATATGATCCTATAATTCAAGACAGCAACAACATTTTTCTTGCTCATTATCTAAAACCTGATTACATCAAACAACATCCAGCCCGAGATATTTTCGTGTGGATAGAAGTAGACTTAGTAGACTTACTGTTTGGGCGATCTATATGAGGGCTAGATCTTCCCGTTGGACTTTTAGCGTCCCCACTCATCTGTGAAGAGATAAACACAGGCCTTATTGCCAAGTCATCCTGGTAATGGAAAATATACCAAATGCCAGATGGCCTGGTCCTTCTAGTGGGCCACTGGGTCTGTCCATCTCACAGCAACTTGAGGACATTTCCATCTACCAGATCAGCCTATTTAAGGGCTTACACAACGGCAAACAGATGGGGTAGCCGTGGGGCAGTCAACTGGTTAGGGTCTCGGGCTTGTGACTGAAAAATCGAATCCCAACCAGGAGGAAAAATGTGGGTGAGGTAGGTGGTTAAACGTTGCTGTCCCGTTCACATCCACGACTGAGGTGGCCTTGAACAATTCAATTCAATTCAATTCAATTCAGTTTTATTTATACAGCGCCTTTTACAATAGTATTGTCTCATGGCGCTTCACAGAAGGAGCACCCAAGAGCAACAGGGGCAAGGAAAAACTCCCTTATGTTTAGTTAGTCTAGGAGGAAACCTTGGGCAGATCCACGACTCAAGGGGCTAACCCAACTGCCAGGGGTCATGGAGAAAAATTACAATCAGTAGTAACCATGACAGACTACAAGTTGCCTATGGTTTAGCTAAGGTTCATAATAGTTCATAATAGAGTATTATCCCACTTTTACATTACATGGTAATCAGTCTATAGGTGGTTATCAGGAATTATGGCTGGACAATGTAGCAGCGGCCAGGCATCTGACCCCTCACTTGCTCCCCAGGAGCTGCTGCAGCTGACTGCCCACTGCTCCAGATTAGTGTTTCTATTTATATTTTACTGTGTGCTTGCATACATTGAATGAGTTAGCTGAATTTAGCTGCTCAAAAGATCTCTGGGTGTAATTGACGGTAGGCTACTTAGCTACATAGAACAATAAAGCTGCAGTGACAGTGAGGGAGATCAACACAGAGTGTGAAATATTCTGTTAGATGAGCTAGGCATTTTTCTGCAAGAGCTCACCATTCACTGGAGTTCAAAGAACAATTTAGATTTGCGTCAGTAGTGTCTCTAACGGTTGCTTCTTCTTAGCTTCTTACACTTGCTTCTTAGCTTACAATTTAACCTCTCAAAACCTCTCAAAACTTTCAATAAAGGCGAGTGATAGTTGAAGACTAATTAATGCGCAATGTTATTTTACATATTTTGGCCAGCTCCCAGCAGCTGTATGATAATGTTATGATAATGTTAAGTTAGCAACTTCACTTGAACATACCCTGTTCACTTTAATTGACTGCAAAAGTTTGACACATGTGGCCATGGGCTTAAAAGAAATTTAATGCAATATCGCCACTCTGTGGCGTCTTTACGTAATATTTCCTGAGAGAGAGAATTTATCTTCTGTCAAACATTGCATTATTCTGCAGAAATATTAACTGTGCCTTCAAGATTTCTCCAGCATGTCATTCAGGAGTATGCTATGGTTGTAGTTAAACGTCTGGACGTTTTTGAACTAAAATGATTAACAGATAGCAGACGGGCAGTTTTAAAAGCTAAAACAGTCCTACTAAGTCCTACTAAAAGCCACTTGATAGCTTGCACTGTGTTGATATGCCACAGGTAGTGTTCAACTAGACAGATTGGACTTCAATCGCTCATTTACACTCATATAAACAGAATATAAACAGAAAATTGCTGCAAGAAAATGGACAGGAAATGGAATGTGCCCTGACGCACACATACGCGCAGACACAGCACAGTGATTCACTGGTTGCCTAAATCACAGTTTTCTCTGTCCTTGTGGAATGCTGAAGATATTTGCAGAACGACAAGATATTCGTTGAATTCATTCATACACTTACGATCAGAAATATCGGCCGAACGTCAACGCGCCGTCGATGGAACAAGCAACAAAATGGTGCCTTCGCGCTGAACTTCGCTTTCGTTTTCTATTTATGCCGGTAGCCTGAAGGTGACAAAAACACCCAAACGCTTGCGCAAATGGACAGAGTGGGAAAGGTCTATGTTAGACCTACTAGTGGTGTTACTATTGTAGCCTATTCATGGAGTTATTTCGTTGTATGATTAATGTTTTGGCACTCGTTCTGAAAAACGAGATTGAACAACGGTGCATTGTTAGTTATGTATATGTATGTATAGTAATGCATGGATTAGCAAAAAAGTCTGTGGAAAACATCTAGATGACATGAAATGTTATAGCACAGGCTGCCATCAAAGGGAAACTGCTGATTATATTTTAAAGACACAAGCAAATAGATGTATTGGGGGGGGGCGGGGCTCGTAACTTTAATGTTTAAGACTAATAAAAATGTGTTTATACATTTTACTTTTTTAGACATTTTGTCAACTATCAATTGTTCAGGGCCAGTCTCCCCTAGAGCAACTTAGGGTTAAGTGCCTTGCTCAAGGGCACAACGGTGGCAGCTGGGATTCAAACCCATCGGATGGTGTATTGTTGTATTACTGTATTGACGCCCTATTGTTTTTGTAATTATTATGATTAGCTGTTTGGTAAGGCGTCGTTTGGCCTCATTGCGGGTGGCTCCCATGGGTGAAGACTCGTCAGTTGCGCCCTCTAGTCAGCCATATAAGTTTTGGAACTGGGCGTGGCCCGCGGACTCCATAGTGCCCCCTAATGACGCTGAGTTTCGTGGTCGGCATATAGTTTCACCTACACACACCAAATTCGGTAGGTGCGTGGGGCTCCCCAAGACGAACAACTTTTGTATGTACATTGCATAAGCCACGCCCAACAGGAAGTGAGGTCATTGGGATTTCATGCGTTTGGACACGTGGTGAATTTTAACAGACTCGTCAGAGACGGTTTGTCAGATTGATGTGAAAGTTGATACACATGACGCCAAGATGTTGCAGATGTTAAATTGCGAAGGGATTTTTGGTATGTTGTAATATGTTGAAATGGCGAATCATTGATTTTTTTTTGCTATGAAATATATCGCCAAATAAACAGGAAGTGTGTCATAAACACTCAGTGCATTGACTGAAAAATCTAAAACAGGTTAATAGATATTATGATTATGATGACATCCAGACATCCAATGGGCTTGCCTGGTATAGCCTAGCCACGCCCAACAGGAAGTGAGGTAATTGGAATTTTGTGCGCTTGGACACGTGGTCAATTTCAACATACTCGTCGGAATCGGTTGGTCAGATTGAAGTGAAATTTGGTGTACATAATGCCAAGATATTGCTGATGTTAAATTGCGAGGGGATTTTTGATATGTTGTAGCCACACCCAACAGGAAGTGAGATAATTGGGATTTTGGGCGTTTGGACACGTGGTTAATTTCAACGCACTTGTCGGAGATGGTTTGTCAGATTGAAGTGAAATTTATGTGAAATTTGGCATACATGATGCCAAGATCTTGCAGATGTTAAAATTGCGCCCGCTACAGCCAATCAAATTCGCCGGCAAAGCCGCCAAACAGGAAGTGAACCATATCTCGGCAACGCTTTGACATATCGTAACCAAACATGGTGTAGGAGCCATTGTAATTTAAGTATGTTGTTAGGACACCTGCTGGCAGATTTATGCACCTGTCTGGCACATGAAGGGTTAAAGTAGCCTAAATGGTTTTAATGGCTCACCTGTGCCAATTAGGAAGGCTTAGGTCAGACAAAGAACTGAGTGCAATGTGGAAATGTTTGGAAACCCCAGCAGGCATATGGTTTTTCAATTGATTGGATTTGATTTGATTCCATTTGATTGCTTGATTTATTTTCATGGAAAGTTTAAAATCAGACATTTAGTTAGTTATATTTTGTTTGTGAAGTTTGACGACAAGTTTTGTTATGGAATAAACCGTTTGGAAATCTATTGAAACCCCTGAGGTGTTTGATGAAGGGACTAGTTCGAAGACGCTACATAGTTTGAAAAACCAGCTTTGCTTGTGGAATTATGGACGTTGCTTTGGAATTACTGGACTACAATTTCTACACCTCTATTGTGGATATTTCCCAATTGCGCAATTTACTGAAAGATCTCAAGCTTCACTGGTGGGTGTGAGTAGAACGCTGAACTACACAGTGGGCCGCCGTGCTCGCACAGTGACTGTGGTGCTGCGCTTGAACTTGTACTGAATGGACCTTTGCCCTTTGTGTTGGTATTTTCTGATTTCTGATTTAGTTCGGAACTGATTACGCAAATGACTGAGCGTAAGAATTTCAGTTCAAAATTTAAAATGTCTGATTCACAGAGCAGAACGTTGAGAAGGAAAAGAAACTGTTTAAGTTAATTGCCACTCGTAGGGGGAAGCTTTGGGTTTTCACATGAAAAAGAATGAAATTACTTAAATTAAATTTAATAAAATGTAATACATTTAATTAAATTAAATTTAATTAAAATAGATTAAATCAAATTAATTAAAACTAAAACAAATTAAGTTGTTTGAAAGATTTTTCACTGAATTTAAGGCTTTACAAGAATCAGTTCAGAGTTTGTTAAAAGACGACTGTGAAAGAGAGGCTGATGACATTGATTGGTACGAGCCCAAATCAATTTATTTTCGAAGTTTTCTTAAAGGAGTTTGTAATGGGCCGACAGCAAAGATGATGAGAGCAGAGCAGGAGGAAGATGATGCAGTTAAACCTACTGATAGCGCATCTCGAATCGCACAAAATGTAAAGCGGAGCCGCAAAGCCTCCGGTGCGCGCGGTTCAGGCGGCAGTAGTGGTTGCGTCCCGGGAATCGTACGCGCACTTAAAGGCTGAGGCGGAGTGTGCAGCGCTGAGAGCTACACACACAGGAAGTAAGTGAGTGTCTGCTTATTTAGTTCTGTGCTACTTTTGCTAAACTTGGAAGCTGCTTTGGATTACCTGTCTTGTGGGAAACCACCTGATTTGTAATACACCTACAAGCCATCAGAAGGTGTGAAGTACTAGCACAGCTGGGTCATCAGAAATCAATTGGTCGTTGGCCACTCCTATCAGGCCTATAGTTTCTGTCTGACTCTTGGTGGGCGGTCTTCTCACTTAACCCTTAAAAACCTTGCTGCTCCCTGGAACCCTCAGAGGAGCTACACACACAGGAAGTAAGTGAGTGTCTGCTTATTTAGTTCTGTGCTATTTTCGCTAAACTTAGAAGCTGCTTTGGATTACCTGTCTTGTGGGAAACCACCAACTGTTCAGGGCCAGTCTCCCTAGAGCAGCTTAGGGTTAAGTGCCTTGCTCAAGGGCACAACGGTGGCAGCTGGGATTCGAACCCACAACTTTTCAGGCTACTTGCACGCTAGCCAGGTTCCTTAACCACTACGCTACCACCACCCACGGTTCAATATGACACTCCAACTGAGTAGGGCGGTGGTAACGTAGCGGTCAAGGAACCTGGCTAGCGTGCAAGTAGTCTGAAAAGTTGTGGGTTCGAATCCCAGCTGCCACCGTTGTGCCCCTGAGCAATGCGCTTAACCCTAAGTTGCTCTAGGGGAGACAGACTGGCCCTGAACAATTGATAGTTGACAAAAAATGTAAGTCGCTTTGGATAAAAGCATCTGCTAAATGCATCAATCTAAATGAGTATAGAGTCCCTACAACATCACAGGCCTGCAAGACCACAGAGAGAGGCCATATCTGCCCAAATTAGACAGCCTGTTCCTCACGCTGCTGGTTCACATGGTAGCCTGTATAACAATATGAGTTCGCATTTGTATATGCAGCAATAATAATTAGAAAAATATTAATTATAATAGCAAGCTGTCTATGGTGCAGGGGGTACGTGGTAGGACATAGGATGTCTCAGGGGGTACATGGCAGTTAAAAGTTTGGGAACCACTGGTCTAGAGCACGCTCGATCCAGTGTTTGGAGACCTAAGTTATACAGCTGAAGCTAAAAGGGTCTTTAAACCCAAAGCCCAAACAGTGGTCAGTAAACCCAATGGCAGAACAAGCTTAGCCACTACAGTTGCTCATGTGTCTGACACTAGAAATGATGAATGGAAACTTGGGCATAAACAAAAAAAACAAACAAAGATCGCCTTTGAAAGGCCTTGTTTATTTTGTGGAACAGAATCACGCATTTGAACATTGTGAGCTGTTTCAGAGTAAACCAAAATACTGAGAGAATTGAATTCCTTAAAACAAATGGAATGTGCTTGGGATGTCTGATAAAGGGACATAGGAGCAAAATGTGCAGGAACAGAATGTTCTCTTTCTCATCCAACAATTCTGCATATCCACACAGGCAAACAAGGGGATGATGGGAAACATGGGGTGACCACGTCTTACCTGCAAGGAAGCCGTTGAGTAGTGCCACGGTGTCTGTAAAGGACGATGACGCGAAGGCCGGTGAATCGAAAGAGTGTACCCTTTGCTATGTCCCAGTGAAGGTGAAAATGTTCAGCTCAGACAAACTCATTTGCACATATGCATTCCTGGATCCTGGCAGTTGTGCAACATTTTGCACAGACAGCAGACTGTGCATCTCCTGGGTTAACGGCCAGTGCACTTCATTATTCCACCACTTGGCTTAACGGTCCAGGTTTCTCAGACTTCAGAACCTGAGTGGCCCAATTCTGACATTGTCCCACAACAATGTGATGATGGCGATGTGGAAGTGAAGATGTTATAATCATGACCACAATTACAAAAGAACAGAATCCTACTCGAGACTTCATACAGTATTATTCATTTTACATAACATTTTACATTTAGGCATTTAGCAGACGCTTTTATCCAAAGCGACTTACAAAAGAAGATAACACTCAGCTACAACACAATGAAAGACTAACAAGGAGTGCATATTGCTAACATAGAATCTGCACTATTTTAAGTTGAAAGTGCAATAGTGTAACACAGTGTAGAGAAATTAAATTATTAAGTGCATTCTCAAAATTTACGCCAGGAGATATTCTTGGAAGAGCTGGGTCTTCACGAGTTTCTTGAAGGTGGAGAGGGTATCAGTTCATCTGGTAGCACTTGGGAGGTCATTCCACCAGCGCGGAACCAGATTTGAGAAGAGTCTGGATTGACCTGCACAAGGTGTTGCCGTGATGGAAAACGTTCCTTAGAGGAGCGTAGCGGTCGTCGGGTGACATAGGGCTTCAGGAGCGTATTCAAGTAGATGGGAGCAGTGTTGTTAGCTCTGTTCATACACACATTTAGCTTTGGGTTTTTAGCTCTGTTTCTTACACACATTTAGCTTTGTGTCGTTAGCTCTGCGTCATACACACATTTAGCTTTGTGTCGTTAGCTCTGTGTCATACACTCATTTAGCTTTGGGTTTTTAGCTCTGTGTCTTACACACATTTAGCTTTGTGTCGTTAGCTCTGCGTCATACACTCATTTAGCTTTGTGTCGTTAGCTCTGTGTCACACACACATTTAGCTTTGTGTCGTTAGCTCTGTGTCACACACATTTAGCTTTGTGTCGTTAGCTCTGTGTCATACACACATTTAGCTTTGTGTCGTTAGCTCTGTGTCACACACACATTTAGCTTTGTGTCGTTAGCTCTGTGTCACACACATTTAGCTTTGTGTCTTTAGCTCTGTGTCATACACTCATTTAGCTTTGTGTCGTTAGCTCTGTGTCATACACACATTTAGCTTTGTGTCGTTAGCTCTGTGTCGTACACACATTTAGCTTTGTGTCGTTAGCTCTGTGTCACACACATTTAGCTTTGTGTCTTTACCTCTGTGTCATACAGACATTTAGCTCTGTGTCACACGCACATTTAGCTTTGTGTCGTTAGCTCTGTGTCACACACATTTAGCTTTGTCGTTAGCTCTGTGTCACACACACATTTAGCTTTGTGTCGTTAGCTCTGTGTCATACACACATTTAGCTTTGTCATTAGCTCTGTTGTCACACACACATTTAGCTTTGTGTCGTTAGCTCTGTGTCTTACACACATTTAGCTTTGTGTCTTTAGCTCTGTGTCTTACACACATTTAGCTTTGTGTCGTTAGCTCTGTGTCTTACACTCATTTAGCTTTGTGTCGTTAGCTCTGTGTCATACACACATTAGCTTTGTGTCGACGGACAGTCTCTCCTCTTCTGTAAAGGCTCCCAATCTGATGACCACAATGATGGCATGTGGACCTGGTGCTGTCATGTTGATGCATTTGGAGATCTCCTGCTTCACTTCCCTTTCTGAGAGGTTGGTGTCGAACAGTCCAGGAGTGTCCACCAAAACCATCTCCCTCTCCGCCACCTTACCGAGCACTTTACTACACTGTCTGGTGATGGACGTTCCACTTAAGCCCTCTTTGAAGTTCTTCCTCCCCATAATGGTGTTCCCAGAGGAGCTCTTCCCAGCTCCAGTCCTCCCAACCAGCACAATCCTCAATGGAGACACTAAAATTAGAAAGGTGACGAAATATGATCCTATAATTCAAGACAGCAACAACATTTTTCTTGCTCATTATCTAAAACCTGATTACATCAAACAACATCCAGCCCGAGATATTTTCGTGTGGATAGAAGTAGACTTAGTAGACTTACTGTTTGGGCGATCTATATGAGGGCTAGATCTTCCCGTTGGACTTTTAGCGTCCCCACTCATCTGTGAAGAGATAAACACAGGCCTTATTGCCAAGTCATCCTGGTAATGGAAATATACCAAATGCCAGATGGCCTGGTCCTTCTAGTGGGCCACTGGGTCTGTCCATCTCACAGCAACTTGAGGACATTTCCATCTACCAGATCAGCCTATTTAAGGGCTTACACAACGGCAAACAGATGGGGTAGCCGTGGGGCAGTCAACTGGTTAGGGTCTCGGGCTTGTGACTGAAAAATCGAATCCCAACCAGGAGGAAAAATGTGGGTGAGGTAGGTGGTTAAACGTTGCTGTCCCGTTCACATCCACGACTGAGGTGGCCTTGAACAATTCAATTCAATTCAATTCAATTCAGTTTTATTTATACAGCGCCTTTTACAATAGTATTGTCTCATGGCGCTTCACAGAAGGAGCACCCAAGAGCAACAGGGGCAAGGAAAAACTCCCTTATGTTTAGTTAGTCTAGGAGGAAACCTTGGGCAGATCCACGACTCAAGGGGCTAACCCAACTGCCAGGGGTCATGGAGAAAAATTACAATCAGTAGTAACCATGACAGACTACAAGTTGCCTATGGTTTAGCTAAGGTTCATAATAGTTCATAATAGAGTATTATCCCACTTTTACATTACATGGTAATCAGTCTATAGGTGGTTATCAGGAATTATGGCTGGACAATGTAGCAGCGGCCAGGCATCTGACCCCCTCACTTGCTCCCCAGGAGCTGCTGCAGCTGACTGCCCACTGCTCCAGATTAGTGTTTTCTTTTATATTTTACTGTGTGCTTGCATACATTGAATGAGTTAGCTGAATTTAGCTGCTCAAAAGATCTCTGGGTGTAATTGACGGTAGGCTACTTAGCTACATAGAACAATAAAGCTGCAGTGACAGTGAGGGAGATCAACCACAGAGTGTGAATATTCTGTAGATGAGCTAGGCATTTTTCTGCAAGAGCTCACCATTCACTGGAGTTCAAAGAACAATTTAGATTTGCGTCAGTAGTGTCTCTAACGGTTGCTTCTTCTTAGCTTCTTACACTTGCTTCTTAGCTTACAATTTAACCTCTCAAACCTCTCAAAACTTTCAATAAAGGCGAGTGATAGTTGAAGACTAATTAATGCGCAATGTTATTTTACATATTTGGCCAGCTCCCCAGCAGCTGTATGTAATGTATGATAATGTTAAGTTAGCAACTTCACTTGAACATACCCTGTTCACTTTAATTGACTGCAAAAGTTTGACACATGTGGCCATGGGCTTAAAAGAATTTAATGCAATATCGCCACTCTGTGGCGTCTTTACGTAATATTTCCTGAGAGAGAGAATTTATCTTTGTCAAACATTGCATTATTCTGGCAGAAATATTAACTGTGCCTTCAAGATTTCTCCAGCATGTCATTCAGGAGTATGCTATGGTTGTAGTTAAACGTCTGGACGTTTTTGAACTAAAATGATTAACAGATAGCAGACGGGCAGTTTTAAAAGCTAAAACAGTCCTACTAAGTCCTACTAAAAGCCACTTGATAGCTTGCACTGTGTTGATATGCCACAGGTAGTGTTCAACTAGACAGATTGGACTTCAATCGCTCATTTACACTCATATAAACAGAATATAACAGAAAATTGCTGCAAGAAATGGACAGGAAATGGAATGTGCCTGACGCACACATACGCGCAGACACAGCACAGTGATCACTGGTTGCCTAAATCACAGTTTTCTCTGTCCTTGTGGAATGCTGAAGATATTTGCAGAACGACAAGATATTCGTTGAATTCATTCTACACTTACGATCAGAATATCGGCCGAACGTCAACGCGCCGTCGATGGAACAAGCAACAAAATGGTGCCTTCGCGCTGAACTTCGCTTTCGTTTTCTATTTATGCCGGTAGCCTGAAGGTGACAAAAACACCCAAACGCTTGCGCAAATGGACAGAGTGGGAAAGGTCTATGTTAGACCTACTAGTGGTGTTACTATTGTAGCCTATTCATGGAGTTATTTCGTTGTATGATTAATGTTTTTGGCACTCGTTCTGAAAAACGAGATTGAACAACGGTGCCATTGTTAGTTATGTATATGTATGTTATAGTATGCATGGATTAGCAAAAAAGTCTGTGGAAAACATCTAGATGACATGAAATGTTATAGCACAGGCTGCCATCAAAGGAAACTGCTGATTATATTTAAAGACACAAGCAAATAGATGTATTGGGGGGGGGGCGGGGCTCGTAACTTTAATGTTTAAGACTAATAAAAATGTGTTTATACATTTTACTTTTTTAGACATTTTGTCAACTATCAATGTTCAGGGCCAGTCTCCCCTAGAGCAACTTAGGGTTAAGTGCCTTGCTCAAGGGCACAACGGTGGCAGCTGGGATTCAAACCCATCGGATGGTGTATTGTTGTATTACTGTATTGACGCCCTATTGTTTTTGTAATTATTATGATTAGCTGTTTGGTAAGGCGTCGTTTGGCCTCATTGCGGGTGGCTCCCATGGGTGAAGACTCGTCAGTTGCGCCCTCTAGTCAGCCATATAAGTTTTGGAACTGGGCGTGGCCCGCGGACTCCATAGTGCCCCCTAATGACGCTGAGTTTCGTGGTCGGCATATAGTTTCACCTACACACACCAAATTCGGTAGGTGCGTGGGGCTCCCCAAGACGAACAACTTTTGTATGTACATTGCATAAGCCACGCCCAACAGGAAGTGAGGTCATTGGATTTCATGCGTTTGGACACGTGGTGAATTTTAACAGACTCGTCAGAGACGGTTTGTCAGATTGATGTGAAAGTTGATACACATGACGCCAAGATGTTGCAGATGTTAAATTGCGAAGGGATTTTTGGTATGTTGTAATATGTTGAAATGGCGAATCATTGATTTTTTTTTGCTATGAAATATATCGCCAAATAAACAGGAAGTGTGTCATAAACACTCAGTGCATTGACTGAAAAATCTAAAACAGGTTAATAGATATTATGATTATGATGACATCCAGACATCCAATGGGCTTGCCTGGTATAGCCTAGCCACGCCCAACAGGAAGTGAGGTAATTGGAATTTTGTGCGCTTGGACACGTGGTCAATTTCAACATACTCGTCGGAATCGGTTGGTCAGATTGAAGTGAAATTTGGTGTACATAATGCCAAGATATTGCTGATGTTAAATTGCGAGGGGATTTTTGATATGTTGTAGCCACACCCAACAGGAAGTGAGATAATTGGGATTTTGGGCGTTTGGACACGTGGTTAATTTCAACGCACTTGTCGGAGATGGTTTGTCAGATTGAAGTGAAATTTATGTGAAATTTGGCATACATGATGCCAAGATCTTGCAGATGTTAAAATTGCGCCCGCTACAGCCAATCAAATTCGCCGGCAAAGCCGCCAAACAGGAAGTGAACCATATCTCGGCAACGCTTTGACATATCGTAACCAAACATGGTGTAGGAGCCATTGTAATTTAAGTATGTTGTTAGGACACCTGCTGGCAGATTTATGCACCTGTCTGGCACATGAAGGGTTAAAGTAGCCTAAATGGTTTTAATGGCTCACCTGTGCCAATTAGGAAGGCTTAGGTCAGACAAAGAACTGAGTGCAATGTGGAAATGTTTGGAAACCCCAGCAGGCATATGGTTTTTCAATTGATTGGATTTGATTTGATTCCATTTGATTGCTTGATTTATTTTCATGGAAAGTTTAAAATCAGACATTTAGTTAGTTATATTTTGTTTGTGAAGTTTGACGACAAGTTTTGTTATGGAATAAACCGTTTTGGAAATCTATTGAAACCCCTGAGGTGTTTGATGAAGGGACTAGTTCGAAGACGCTACATAGTTTGAAAAACCAGCTTTGCTTGTGGAATTATGGACGTTGCTTTGGAATTACTGGACTACAATTTCTACACCTCTATTGTGGATATTTCCCAATTGCGCAATTTACTGAAAGATCTCAAGCTTCACTGGTGGGTGTGAGTAGAACGCTGAACTACACAGTGGGCCGCCGTGCTCGCACAGTGACTGTGGTGCTGCGCTTGAACTTGTACTGAATGGACCTTTGCCCTTTGTGTTGGTATTTTCTGATTTCTGATTTAGTTCGGAACTGATTACGCAAATGACTGAGCGTAAGAATTTCAGTTCAAAATTTAAAATGTCTGATTCACAGAGCAGAACGTTGAGAAGGAAAAGAAACTGTTTAAGTTAATTGCCACTCGTAGGGGGAAGCTTTGGGTTTTCACATGAAAAAGAAATGAAATTACTTAAATTAAATTTAATAAAATGTAATACATTTAATTAAATTAAATTTAATTAAAATAGATTAAATCAAATTAATTAAAACTAAAACAAATTAAGTTGTTTGAAAGATTTTTCACTGAATTTAAGGCTTTACAAGAATCAGTTCAGAGTTTGTTAAAAGACGACTGTGAAAGAGAGGCTGATGACATTGATTGGTACGAGCCCAAATCAATTTATTTTCGAAGTTTTCTTAAAGGAGTTTGTAAATGGGCCGACAGCAAAGATGATGAGAGCAGAGCAGGAGGAAGATGATGCAGTTAAACCTACTGATAGCGCATCTCGAATCGCACAAAATGTAAAGCGGAGCCGCAAAGCCTCCGGTGCGCGCGGTTCAGGCGGCAGTAGTGGTTGCGTCCCGGGAATCGTACGCGCACTTAAAGGCTGAGGCGGAGTGTGCAGCGCTGAGAGCTACACACACAGGAAGTAAGTGAGTGTCTGCTTATTTAGTTCTGTGCTACTTTTGCTAAACTTGGAAGCTGCTTTGGATTACCTGTCTTGTGGGAAACCACCTGATTTGTAATACACCTACAAGCCATCAGAAGGTGTGAAGTACTAGCACAGCTGGGTCATCAGAAATCAATTGGTCGTTGGCCACTCCTATCAGGCCTATTGTTTCTGTCTGACTCTTGGTGGGCGGTCTTCTCACTTAACCCTTAAAAACCTTGCTGCTCCCTGGAACCCTCAGAGGAGCTACACACACAGGAAGTAAGTGAGTGTCTGCTTATTTAGTTCTGTGCCTATTTTGCTAAACTTGGAAGCTGCTTTGGATTACCTGTCTTGTGGGAAACCACCAACTGTTCAGGGCCAGTCTCCCCTAGAGCAGCTTAGGGTTAAGTGCCTTGCTCAAGGGCACAACGGTGGCAGCTGGGATTCGAACCCACAACTTTTCAGGCTACTTGCACGCTAGCCAGGTTCCTTAACCACTACGCTACCACCACCCCACGGTTCAATATGACACTCCAACTGAGTAGGGCGGTGGTAACGTAGCGGTCAAGGAACCTGGCTAGCGTGCAAGTAGTCTGAAAAGTTGTGGGTTCGAATCCCAGCTGCCACCGTTGTGCCCCTGAGCAATGCGCTTAACCCTAAGTTGCTCTAGGGGAGACAGACTGGCCCTGAACAATTGATAGTTGACAAAAAATGTAAGTCGCTTTGGATAAAAGCATCTGCTAAATGCATCAATCTAAATGAGTATAGAGTCCCTACAACATCACAGGCCTGCAAGACCACAGAGAGAGGCCATATCTGCCCAAATTAGACAGCCTGTTCCTCACGCTGCTGGTTCACATGGTAGCCTGTATAACAATATGAGTTCGCATTTTGTATATGCAGCAATAATAATTAGAAAAATATTAATTATAATAGCAAGCTGTCTATGGTGCAGGGGGTACGTGGTAGGACATAGGATGTCTCAGGGGGTACATGGCAGTTAAAAGTTTGGGAACCACTGGTCTAGAGCAACGCTCGATCCAGTGTTTGGAGACCTAAGTTATACAGCTGAAGCTAAAAGGGTCTTTAAACCCAAAGCCCAAACAGTGGTCAGTAAACCCAATGGCAGAACAAGCTTTGCCACTACAGTTGCTCATGTGTCTGACACTAGAAATGATGAATGGAAACTTGGGCATAAACAAAAAAAACAAACAAACAACGCCTTTGAAAGGCCTTGTTTATTTTGTGGAACAGAATCACGCATTTGAACATTGTGAGCTGTTTCAGAGTAAACCAAAATACTGAGAGAATTGAATTCCTTAAAACAAATGGAATGTGCTTGGGATGTCTGATAAAGGGACATAGGAGCAAAATGTGCAGGAACAGAATGTTCTCTTTCTCATCCAACAATTCTGCATATCCACACAGGCAAACAAGGGGATGATGGGAAACATGGGTGACCACGTCTTACCTGCAAGGAAGCCGTTGAGTAGTGCCACGGTGTCTGTAAAGGACGATGACGCGAAGGCCGGTGAATCGAAAGAGTGTACCCTTTGCTATGGTCCCAGTGAAGGTGAAAATGTTCAGCTCAGACAAACTCATTTGCACATATGCATTCCTGGATCCTGGCAGTTGTGCAACATTTTGCACAGACAGCAGACTGTGCATCTCCTGGGTTAACGGCCAGTGCACTTCATTATTCCACCACTTGGCTTAACGGTCCAGGTTTTCTCAGACTTCAAGAACCTGAGTGGCCCAATTCTGACATTGTCCCACAACAATGTGATGATGGCGATGTGGAAGTGAAAGATGTTATAATCATGACCACAATTACAAAAGAACAGAATCCTACTCGAGACTTCATACAGTATTATTCATTTTACATAACATTTTTACATTTAGGCATTTAGCAGACGCTTTTATCCAAAGCGACTTACAAAAGAAGATAACACTCAAGCTACAACACAATGAAAGAACTAACAAGGAGTGCATATTGCTAACATAGAATCTGCACTATTTTAAGTTGAAAGTGCAATAGTGTAACACAGTGTAGAGAAATTAAATTATTAAGTGCATTCTCAAAAATTTACGCCAGGAGATATTCTTGGAAGAGCTGGGTCTTCACGAGTTTCTTGAAGGTGGAGAGGGTATCAGTTGATCTGGTAGCACTTGGGAGGTCATTCCACCAGCGCGGAACCAGATATGAGAAGAGTCTGGATTGACCTGCACAAGGTGTTGGCCGTGATGGAAAACGTTCCTTAGAGGAGCGTAGCGGTCGTCGGGTGACATAGGGCTTCAGGAGCGTATTCAAGTAGATGGGAGCAGTGTTGTTAGCTCTGTGTCATACACACATTTAGCTTTGGGTTTTTAGCTCTGTTTCTTACACACATTTAGCTTTGTGTCGTTAGCTCTGCGTCATACACACATTTAGCTTTGTGTCGTTAGCTCTGTGTCATACACTCATTTAGCTTTGGGTTTTTAGCTCTGTGTCTTACACACATTTAGCTTTGTGTCGTTAGCTCTGCGTCATACACTCATTTAGCTTTGTGTCGTTAGCTCTGTGTCACACACACATTTAGCTTTGTGTCGTTAGCTCTGTGTCACACACATTTAGCTTTGTGTCGTTAGCTCTGTGTCATACACACATTTAGCTTTGTGTCGTTAGCTCTGTGTCACACACACATTTAGCTTTGTGTCGTTAGCTCTGTGTCACACACATTTAGCTTTGTGTCTTTAGCTCTGTGTCATACACTCATTTAGCTTTGTGTCGTTAGCTCTGTGTCATACACACATTTAGCTTTGTGTCGTTAGCTCTGTGTCGTACACACATTTAGCTTTGTGTCGTTAGCTCTGTGTCACACACATTTAGCTTTGTGTCTTTACCTCTGTGTCATACAGACATTTAGCTCTGTGTCACACGCACATTTAGCTTTGTGTCGTTAGCTCTGTGTCACACACATTTAGCTTTGTCGTTAGCTCTGTGTCACACACACATTTAGCTTTGTGTCGTTAGCTCTGTGTCATACACACATTTAGCTTTGTCATTAGCTCTGTGTCACACACACATTTAGCTTTGTGTCGTTAGCTCTGTGTCTTACACACATTTAGCTTTGTGTCTTTAGCTCTGTGTCTTACACACATTTAGCTTTGTGTCGTTAGCTCTGTGTCTTACACTCATTTAGCTTTGTGTCGTTAGCTCTGTGTCATACACACATTTAGCTTTGTGTCGACGGACAGTCTCTCCTCTTCTGTAAAGGCTCCCAATCTGATGACCACAATGATGGCATGTGGACCTGGTGCTGTCATGTTGATGCATTTGGAGATCTCCTGCTTCACTTCCCTTTCTGAGAGGTTGGTGTCGAACAGTCCAGGAGTGTCCACCAAAACCATCTCCCTCTCCGCCACCTTACCGAGCACTTTACTACACTGTCTGGTGATGGACGTTCCACTTAAGCCCTCTTTGAAGTTCTTCCTCCCCATAATGGTGTTCCCAGAGGAGCTCTTCCCAGCTCCAGTCCTCCCAACCAGCACAATCCTCAATGGAGACACTAAAATTAGAAAGGTGACGAAATATGATCCTATAATTCAAGACAGCAACAACATTTTTCTTGCTCATTATCTAAAACCTGATTACATCAAACAACATCCAGCCCGAGATATTTTCGTGTGGATAGAAGTAGACTTAGTAGACTTACTGTTTGGGCGATCTATATGAGGGCTAGATCTTCCCGTTGGACTTTTAGCGTCCCCACTCATCTGTGAAGAGATAAACACAGGCCTTATTGCCAAGTCATCCTGGTAATGGAAAATATACCAAATGCCAGATGGCCTGGTCCTTCTAGTGGGCCACTGGGTCTGTCCATCTCACAGCAACTTGAGGACATTTCCATCTACCAGATCAGCCTATTTAAGGGCTTACACAACGGCAAACAGATGGGGTAGCCGTGGGGCAGTCAACTGGTTAGGGTCTCGGGCTTGTGACTGAAAAATCGAATCCCAACCAGGAGGAAAAATGTGGGTGAGGTAGGTGGTTTAAACGTTGCTGTCCCGTTCACATCCACGACTGAGGTGGCCTTGAACAATTCAATTCAATTCAATTCAATTCAGTTTTATTTATACAGCGCCTTTTACAATAGTATTGTCTCATGGCGCTTCACAGAAGGAGCACCCAAGAGCAACAGGGGCAAGGAAAAACTCCCTTATGTTTAGTTAGTCTAGGAGGAAACCTTGGGCAGATCCACGACTCAAGGGGCTAACCCAACTGCCAGGGGTCATGGAGAAAAATTACAATCAGTAGTAACCATGACAGACTACAAGTTGCCTATGGTTTAGCTAAGGTTCATAATAGTTCATAATAGAGTATTATCCCACTTTTACATTACATGGTAATCAGTCTATAGGTGGTTATCAGGAATTATGGCTGGACAATGTAGCAGCGGCCAGGCATCTGACCCCCTCACTTGCTCCCCAGGAGCTGCTGCAGCTGACTGCCCACTGCTCCAGATTAGTGTTTCTGTTTATATTTTACTGTGTGCTTGCATACATTGAATGAGTTAGCTGAATTTAGCTGCTCAAAAGATCTCTGGGTGTAATTGACGGTAGGCTACTTAGCTACATAGAACAATAAAGCTGCAGTGACAGTGAGGGAGATCAACACAGAGTGTGAAATATTCTGTTAGATGAGCTAGGCATTTTTCTGCAAGAGCTCACCATTCACTGGAGTTCAAAGAACAATTTAGATTTGCGTCAGTAGTGTCTCTAACGGTTGCTTCTTCTTAGCTTCTTACACTTGCTTCTTAGCTTACAATTTAACCTCTCAAAACCTCTCAAAACTTTCAATAAAGGCGAGTGATAGTTGAAGACTAATTAATGCGCAATGTTATTTTACATATTTTGGCCAGCTCCCCAGCAGCTGTATGATAATGTTATGATAATGTTAAGTTAGCAACTTCACTTGAACATACCCTGTTCACTTTAATTGACTGCAAAAGTTTGACACATGTGGCCATGGGCTTAAAAGAAATTTAATGCAATATCGCCACTCTGTGGCGTCTTTACGTAATATTTCCTGAGAGAGAGAATTTAACATTGCATTATTCTGCAGAAATATTAACTGTGCCTTCAAGATTTCTCCAGCATGTCATTCAGGAGTATGCTATGGTTGTAGTTAAACGTCTGGACGTTTTTGAACTAAAATGATTAACAGATAGCAGACGGGCAGTTTTAAAAGCTAAAACAGTCCTACTAAGTCCTACTAAAAGCCACTTGATAGCTTGCACTGTGTTGATATGCCACAGGTAGTGTTCAACTAGACAGATTGGACTTCAATCGCTCATTTACACTCATATAAACAGAATATAAACAGAAAATTGCTGCAAGAAAATGGACAGGAAATGGAATGTGCCCTGACGCACACATACGCCAGACACAGCACAGTGATTCACTGGTTGCCTAAATCACAGTTTTCTCTGTCCTTGTGGAATGCTGAAGATATTTGCAGAACGACAAGATATTCGTTGAATTCATTCATACACTTACGATCAGAAATATCGGCCGAACGTCAACGCGCCGTCGATGGAACAAGCAACAAAATGGTGCCTTCGCGCTGAACTTCGCTTTCGTTTTCTATTTATGCCGGTAGCCTGAAGGTGACAAAAACACCCAAACGCTTGCGCAAATGGACAGAGTGGGAAAGGTCTATGTTAGACCTACTAGTGGTGTTACTATTGTAGCCTATTCATGGAGTTATTTCGTTGTATGATTAATGTTTTGGCACTCGTTCTGAAAAACGAGATTGAACAACGGTGCCATTGTTAGTTATGTATATGTATGTATAGTAATGCATGGATTAGCAAAAAAGTCTGTGGAAAACATCTAGATGACATGAAATGTTATAGCACAGGCTGCCATCAAAGGGAAACTGCTGATTATATTTTAAAGACACAAGCAAATAGATGTATTGGGGGGGGGGGGGGGGGGGCTCGTAACTTTAATGTTTAAGACTAATAAAAATGTGTTTACACATTTTACTTTTTTAGACATTTTGTCAACTATCAATTGTTCAGGGCCAGTCTCCCCTAGAGCAACTTAGGGTTAAGTGCCTTGCTCAAGGGCACAACGGTGGCATCTGGGATTCAAACCCATCGGATGGTGTATTGTTGTATTACTGTATTGACGCTCTATTGTTTTTGTAATTATTATGATTAGCTGTTTGGTAAGGCGTCGTTTGGCCTCATTGCGGGTGGTTCCCATGGGTGAAGACTCGTCAGTTGCGCCCGCTAGTCAGCTATATAAGTTTTGGAACTGGGCGTGGCCCGCGGACTCCATAGTGCCCCCTAATGACGCTGAGTTTCGTGGTTTCGTAGTTTCACCTACACACACCAAATTCGGCTCCCCAAGACGAACAACTTTTGTATGTACATTGCATAAGCCACGCCCAACAGGAAGTGAGGTCATTGGGATTTCATGCGTTTGGACACGTGGTGAATTTTAACAGACTCGTCGGAGACGGTTTGTCAGATTGATGTGAAAGTTGATACACATGACGCCAAGATGTTGCAGATGTTAAATTGCGAAGGGATTTTTGGTATGTTGTAATATGTTGAAATGGCGAATCATTGATTTTTTTTTGCTATGAAATATATCGCCAAATAAACAGGAAGTGTGTCATAAACACTCAGTGCATTGACTGAAAAATCTAAAACAGGTTAATAGATATTATGATTATGATGACATCCAGACATCCAATGGGCTTGCCTGGTATAGCCTAGCCACGCCCAACAGGAAGTGAGGTAATTGGAATTTTGTGCGCTTGGACACGTGGTCAATTTCAACATACTCGTCGGAGACGGTTGGTCAGATTGAAGTGAAATTTGGTGCACATGATGCCAAGATGTTGCTGATGTTAAATTGCGAGGGGATTTTTGATATGTTGTAACCACACCCAACAGGAAGTGAGATAATTGGGATTTTGGGCATTTGGACACGTGGTTAATTTCAACGCACATGTCGGAGATGGTTTGTCAGATTGAAGTGAAACTCATGGGAAATTTGGCATACTTGATGCCAAGATTTTGCAGATGTTAAAATTGCGACTGCTACAGGCAATCAAATTCGCCGGCAAAGCCGCCAAACAGGAAGTGAACCATATCTCGGCAACGCTTTGACATATCGTAACCAAACATGGTGTAGGAGCCATTGTAATTTAAGTATGTTTTTAGGACACCTGCTGACAGGTTTATGCACCTGTTTGGCACATGAAGGGTTAAAGTAGCCTAAATGGTTTTAATGGCTCACCTGTGCCAATTAGGAAGGCTTAGGTCAGACAAAGAACTGAGTCCAATGTGGAAATGTTTGGAAACCCCAGCAGGCATATGGTTTTTCAATTGATTGGATTTGATTTGATTCGATTTGATTGCTTGATTTATTTTCATGGAAAGTTTAAAATCAGACATTTAGTTAGTTATATTTTGTTTGTGAAGTTTGACGACAAGTTTTGTTATGGAATAAACCGTTTTGGAAATCTATTGAAACCCCTGAGGTGTTTGATGAAGGGACTAGTTCGAAGACGCTACATAGTTTGAAAAACCAGCTTTGCTTGTGGAATTATGGACGTTGCTTTGGAATTACTGGACTACAATTTCTACACCTCTATTGTGGATATTTCCCAATTGCGCAATTTACTGAAAGATCTCAAGCTTCACTGGTGGGTGTGAGTAGAACGCTGATCTACACAGTGGGCCGCCGTGCTCGCGCAGTGACTGTGGTGCTGCGCTTGAACTTGTACTGAATGGACCTTTGCCCTTTGTGTTGGTATTTTCTGATTTCTGATTTAGTTCGGAACTGATTACGCAAATGACTGAGCGTAAGAATTTCAGTTCAAAATTTAAAATGTCTGATTCACAGAGCAGAACGTTGAGAAGGAAAAGAAACTGTTTAAGTTAATTGCCACTCGTAGGGGGAAGCTTTGGGTTTTCACATGAAAAAGAAATGAAATTACTTAAATTAAATTTAATAAAATGTAATACATTTAATTAAATTAAATTTAATTAAAATAGATTAAATCAAATTAATTAAAACTAAAACAAATTAAGTTGTTTGAAGGATTTTTCACTGAATTTAAGGCTTTACAAGAATCAGTTCAGAGTTTGTTAAAAGACGACTGTGAAAGAGAGGCTGATGACATTGATTGGTACGAGCCCAAATCAATTTATTTTCGAAGTTTTCTTAAAGGAGTTTGTAAATGGGCCGACAGCAAAGATGATGAGAGCAGAGCAGGAGGAAGATGATGCAGTTAAACCTACTGATAGCGCATCTCGAATCGCACAAAATGTAAAGCGGAGCCGCAAAGCCTCCGGTGCGCGCGGTTCAGGCGGCAGTAGTGGTTGCGTCCCGGGAATCGTACGCGCACTTAAAGGCTGAGGCGGAGTGTGCAGCGCTGAGAGCTACACACACAGGAAGTAAGTGAGTGTCTGCTTATTTAGTTCTGTGCTACTTTTGCTAAACTTGGAAGCTGCTTTGGATTACCTGTCTTGTGGGAAACCACCTGATTTGTAATACACCTACAAGCCATCAGAAGGTGTGAAGTACTAGCACAGCTGGGTCATCAGAGATCAATTGGTCGTTGGCCACTCCTATCAGGCCTATAGTTTCTGTCTGACTCATGGTGGGCGGTCTTCTCACTTAACCCTTAAAAACCTTGCTGCTCCCTGGAACCCTCAGAGGAGCTACACACACAGGAAGTAAGTGAGTGTCTGCTTATTTAGTTCTGTGCCTATTTTGCTAAACTTGGAAGCTGCTTTGGATTACCTGTCTTGTGGGAAACCACCAACTGTTCAGGGCCAGTCTCCCCTAGAGCAGCTTAGGGTTCAGTGCCTTGCTCAAGGGCACAACGGTGGCAGCTGGGATTCGAACCCACAACTTTTCAGGCTACTTGCACGCTAGCCAGGTTCCTTAACCACTACGCTACCACCACCCCACGGTTCAATATGACACTCCAACTGAGTAGGGCGGTGGTAACGTAGCGGTCAAGGACCCTGGCTAGCGTGCAAGTAGTCTGAAAAGTTGTGGGTTCGAATCCCAGCTGCCACCGTTGTGCCCCTGAGCAATGCGCTTAACCCTAAGTTGCTCTAGGGGAGACTGGCCCTGAACAATTGATAGTTGACAAAAAATGTAAGTCGCTTTGGATAAAAGCATCTGCTAAATGCATCAATCTAAATGAGTATAGAGTCCCTACAACATCACAGGCCTGCAAGACCACAGAGAGAGGCCATATCTGCCCAAATTAGACAGCCTGTTCCTCACGCTGCTGGTTCACATGGTAGCCTGTATAACAATATGAGTTCGCATTTTGTATATGCAGCAATAATAATTAGAAAAATATTAATTATAATAGCAAGCTGTCTATGGTGCAGGGGGTATGTGGTAGGACATAGGATGTCTCAGGGGGTACATGGCAGTTAAAAGTTTGGGAACCACTGGTCTAGAGCAACGCTCGATCCAGTGTTTGGAGACCTAAGTTATACAGCTGAAGCTAAAAGGGTCTTTAAACCCAAAGCCCAAACAGTGGTCAGTAAACCCAATGGCAGAACAAGCTTAGCCACTACAGTTGCTCATGTGTCTGACACTAGAAATGATGAATGGAAACTTGGGCATAAACAAAAAAACAAACAAACAACGCCTTTGAAAGGCCTTGTTTATTTTGTGGAACAGAATCACGCATTTGAACATTGTGAGCTGTTTCAGAGTAAACCAAAATACTGAGAGAATTGAATTCCTTAAAACAAATGGAATGTGCTTGGGATGCCTGATAAAGGGACATTGGAGCAAAATGTGCAGGAAACGAATGGCCCGTGGAAAATGTTCTCTTTCTCATCCAACAATGCTGCATATCCACACAGGCAAACAAAGGGATGATGGGAAAGGTGACCATGTCTTACCTGCCAGGAAGCCGTTGAGTAGTGCCACGGTGTCTGTAAAGGACGATGACGCGAAGGCCGGTGAATCGAAAGAGTGTACCCTTTGCTATGGTCCCAGTGAAGGTGAAATGTTCAGCTCAGACAAACTCATTTGCACATATGCATTCCTGGATCCTGGCAGTTGTGCAACATTTTGCACAGACAGCAGACTGTGCATCTCCTGGGTTAACGGCCAGTGCACTTCATTATTCCACCACTTGGCTTAACGGTCCAGGTTTTCTCAGACTTCAAGAACCTGAGTGGCCCAATTCTGACATTGTCCCACAACAATGTGATGATGGCGATGTGGAAGTGAAAGATGTTATAATCATGACCACAATTACAAAAGAACAGAATCCTACTCGAGACTTCATACAGTATTATTCATTTTACATAACATTTTTACATTTAGGCATTTAGCAGACGCTTTTATCCAAAGCGACTTACAAAAGAAGATAACACTCAAGCTACAACACAATGAAAGAACTAACAAGGAGTGCATATTGCTAACATAGAATCTGCACTATTTTAAGTTGAAAGTGCAATAGTGTAACACAGTGTAGAGAAATTAAATTATTAAGTGCATTCTCAAAAATTTACGCCAGGAGATATTCTTGGAAGAGCTGGGTCTTCACGAGTTTCTTGAAGGTGGAGAGGGTATCAGTTGATCTGGTAGCACTTGGGAGGTCATTCCACCAGCGCGGAACCAGATATGAGAAGAGTCTGGATTGACCTGCACAAGGTGTTGGCCGTGATGGAAAACGTTCCTTAGAGGAGCGTAGCGGTCGTCGGGTGACATAGGGCTTCAGGAGCGTATTCAAGTAGATGGGAGCAGTGTTGTTAGCTCTGTGTCATACACACATTTAGCTTTGGGTTTTTAGCTCTGTTTCTTACACACATTTAGCTTTGTGTCGTTAGCTCTGCGTCATACACACATTTAGCTTTGTGTCGTTAGCTCTGTGTCATACACTCATTTAGCTTTGGGTTTTTAGCTCTGTGTCTTACACACATTTAGCTTTGTGTCGTTAGCTCTGCGTCATACACTCATTTAGCTTTGTGTCGTTAGCTCTGTGTCACACACACATTTAGCTTTGTGTCGTTAGCTCTGTGTCACACACATTTAGCTTTGTGTCGTTAGCTCTGTGTCATACACACATTTAGCTTTGTGTCGTTAGCTCTGTGTCACACACACATTTAGCTTTGTGTCGTTAGCTCTGTGTCACACACATTTAGCTTTGTGTCTTTAGCTCTGTGTCATACACTCATTTAGCTTTGTGTCGTTAGCTCTGTGTCATACACACATTTAGCTTTGTGTCGTTAGCTCTGTGTCGTACACACATTTAGCTTTGTGTCGTTAGCTCTGTGTCACACACATTTAGCTTTGTGTCTTTACCTCTGTGTCATACAGACATTTAGCTCTGTGTCACACGCACATTTAGCTTTGTGTCGTTAGCTCTGTGTCACACACATTTAGCTTTGTCGTTAGCTCTGTGTCACACACACATTTAGCTTTGTGTCGTTAGCTCTGTGTCATACACACATTTAGCTTTGTCATTAGCTCTGTGTCACACACACATTTAGCTTTGTGTCGTTAGCTCTGTGTCTTACACACATTTAGCTTTGTGTCTTTAGCTCTGTGTCTTACACACATTTAGCTTTGTGTCGTTAGCTCTGTGTCTTACACTCATTTAGCTTTGTGTCGTTAGCTCTGTGTCATACACACATTTAGCTTTGTGTCTTTAGCTCTGTGTCACACACATTTAGCTTTGTGTCGTTAGCTCTGTGTCTTACACACATTTAGCTTTGTGTCGTTAGCTCTGTGTCACACACATTTAGCTTTGTGTCGTTAGCTCTGTGTCACACACACATTTAGCTTTGTGTCGTTAGCTCTGTGTCACACACACATTTAGCTTTGTGTTGTTAGCTCTGTGTCACACACACATTTAGCTTTGTGTCGTTAGCTCTGTGTCACACACACATTTAGCTTTGTGTCTTTAGCTCTGTGTCATACACACATTTAGCTTTGTGTCGTTAGCTCTGTGTCCTACACTCATTTAGCTTTGTGTTGTTAGCTTTGTAGCAGAATAATGCCATAGGATCATACAGATGCACTGTACACACTGGTAGCACAAGGTAGAATATATGCTGGTATGAATTCCTAAATGTTTGTACGCTCCGTAATCTCTTTTACACCTCATTGATCATAATCTGTTTTTATTAGAACAGGCAGCTATCAGGCATCAAGAAACATTTGTACAGATATTTAAATTTTCTCTCTTTTTTTTTAACAAATGTACATTGCTTATTTAAACTAAATTACCATCATTTTATATACATGAAAAATGAACATCTGAAATAAAGCAAGTATGTACATTAATTAAACAATGAACTTACATTTCCTCATGAAGTTAAATAGATGTGTGCATTTCAGTGAATTTGTTTGTAAACTTACTAAGATGTTGGTCATCACCAGACTTGTAGGTCTGCCTGAGCATTTAGTAACGCATGCACACTTAACGCACACACACACACACACGCATACACACACACTTCCCATTACGTAATTCCAACTCAGTTGCAGCAGATCTCCTTTTAGACAGCCTGCATTAACACACACACTCATTAGTAAGTACGCTGACTTCCACGTGTGTGTGTGTGTGTGTGTGTGTGTGTGTGTGTGTGTGTGTTCTCATCCAGTGGCGTTCTTCCAACAGGGAAAACACCCACAGCACATCCTCAGGCAGGGGTTCTTCTTCCGGTACTTGATGGCGGTCTTGAAGCTCTCGTTGACCCTCTGCAGGTACTCGTGGGTCGCCGTGACGTTGTGCTCGATGTGGTTGATCATGTGATCCTGCTCGTCCACCATCACGGCCATGTCCAGGAAGAGCTGATGGACGTCCCGCAGCCGCGCCTCCAGCTCGATCAGCTCCTTGTGGCGCTCCTTGATCTGCCTGAACGCGCAGCGGGCCGTCATCCCCTCCGTGTTCAGCTCCTGCTGGAACGCGCCCCAGCCTCCCTCCGCCAGCATCTGGTCCAGCTGAACACACACACACACACACACACACACACACACACACACACACCACATTTACATTTATGCATTTAGCAGTTAGCATTTATCCAAAGTTAGCATTTGGCATTTATCCAAAGTTAGCACTTAGCATATATCCAAAGTTAGCATTTAGCCAAAGTTAGCATTTAGCCAAAGTTAGCATTTAGCCAAAGTTAGCATTTAGCATATGTCCAAAGTTAGCATTTAGCATTTATACAAAGTTAGCATTTGGCTTTTATCCAAAGTTAGCATTTAGCATATATCCAAAGTTAGTATTTAGTATTTATCCAAAGTTAGCATTTAGCATATATCCAAAGTTAGCATTTAGCATTTATCCAAAGTTAGCATTTAGCATTTATCCAAAGTTAGCATTTGGCATTTACCCATTTATCCAAAGTTAGCATTTAGCATTTATCCAAAATTAGCATTTAGCCAAAGTTAGCAGTTCGCATTTATCCAAAGTTAGCATTTAGCATTTAGCCAAAGTTAGCATTTAGCATATATCCAAAGCGACTTACAAAAGAGAATAAACATTCAAGCTACAACCCAGTGAAAGAAACTAACAAAGAGTGCATATTGCTAACATAAAAACGGCACTATTTGAAGTTGAAAGCGCAAATGTGTAATAAAAGTGCAGTATAAAAGAGAGATTAAGTACAAGAGGTTAAGTGCATTCTCAAAACACACACACACATCAGGTAAACACACACACACACACGACAGACACAGAAACACCCGTATACACACCACAATAACACACACTCAAACACACAGCACGCCACAGACACACACAGGTACACACCATGGACACACACAGACACACACACCACAGAAACACACACACCAGGTAAACACACACACACGACAGACACGGAAACACACGAATGTGTTGTACGTAAGAGGTTAAGTGCATTCTCAAAACACACACACACACACACCAGGTAAACACACACACACGACAGACACGGAAACACACGTATACACGCCACAGAAACACACAGTACGCCACAGACACACACAGATACACACCATGGACACACACAGACACACACACCACAGAAACACACACACACCACAGAAACACACACACACACACCAGGTAAACGCACACACACACACACCAGCCACAGAAACACACATATACACGCCACAGTAACACACACTCAAACACACAGCACGCCACAGACACACACACCACAGAAACACACACACACACCAGGTAAATACACACACACACCACAATAACACACACTCAAACACACAGCACGCCACAGACACACACACCACAGAAACACACACACACACCAGGTAAATACACACACACACCACAATAACACACACTCAAACACACAGCACGCCACAGACACACACACCACAGAAACACACACACACACCAGGTAAATACACACACACACCACAATAACACACACTCAAACACACAGACACACACACCATGGACACACACACCACAGAAACACGCACACACACACCAGGTAAACACACACACACACCACAATAACACACTCAAACACACAGCACACCACAGACACAGACACCACAGAAACACACACACACGCACACACACCAGGTAAACACACAGATACACACCACAATAACACACACTCAAACACACACCACGCCACAGACACACACACCACGGACACACACACAGACACACACACACACACACACACCAGGTGAACACACAGATACACACCAGGTAAACACACAGATACACACCAGGTAAACACACACTCAAACACACAGCACGCCACAGACACACACACACCATGGACACACACACAGACACAAACACACACACCAGGTAAACACACAGATACACACTCAAACACACAGCACGCCACAGACACACACAGACACACACACCATGGACACACACACCACAGAAACACACACACACACACCAGGTAAACACATAGATACACACCACAATAACACACACTCAAACACACACCACGCCACACACACACACACCATGGACACACACACCACGCCACACACACACCACAGAAACACACACACACACACACACCAGGTAAATACACAGATACACACCACAATAACACACACTCAAACACACAGCACGCCACAGACACACACACCATGAACACACACACACACACACACACACCAGGTAAACACACACACACACCACAATAACACACACTCAAACACACAGCACGCCACAGACACACACACCATGGACACACACACCACAGACACACACACACACACACACACACACACCAGGTAAACACACAGATACACACCAGGTAAACACACAGATACACACCAGGTAAACACACAGATACACACCAGGTAAACACACACTCAAACACACAGCACGCCACAGACACACACACCATGGACACACACACAGACACACACACACACACCAGGTAAACACACAGATACACACCAGGTAAACACACAGATACACACCACAATAACACACACTCAAACACACAGCACGCCACAGACACACACAGACACACACATCATGGACACACACACCACAGAAACACACACACACCAGGTAAACACATAGATACACATCACAATAACACACACTCAAACACACAACACGCCACAGACACACACAGACACACACACCACAGAAACACACACACACACACACCAGGTAAACACACACACACCACAATAACACACACTCAAACACACAGCACGCCACAGACACACACACCATGGACACACACACAGACACACACCAGGTAAACACACAGATACACACCACAATAACACACACTCAAGCACACAGCACGCCACAGACACACACAGACACACACACCACAGAAACACACACACACACACACCAGGTAAACACACACACACCACAATAACACACACTCAAACACACACCACGCCACACACACACACACCATGGACACACACAAAGACACACACACCACAGAAATACACACACACACACACACCAGGTAAACACACAGATACACACCACAATAACACACACTCAAACACACAGCACGCCACAGACACACACACCACAGAAACACACACACACACACACCAGGTAAACACACACACACACACAACACAATAACACACACTTAAACACACAGCACGCCACAGACACACACACCATGGACACACACACAGACACACACACCAGGTAAATACACACACACACCACAATAACACACACTCAAACACACAGCAAGCCACAGACACACACACCATGGACACACACACAGACAAACACACCAGGTAAACACACACACACACACCACAATAACACACACTCAAACACACACCACGCCACAGCACACCACAGACACACACAGACACACACACAGACACAGACACCACAGAAACACACACACACACACACCAGGTAAACACACAGATACACACCACAATAACACACACTCAAACACACAGCACGCCACACACACACACAGACACACACACCACAGAAAACACACACACACACACACCAGGTAAACACTCAGATACACACCACAATAACACACACAGCACGCCACAGACAAACACAGACACACACACCATGGACACACACACAAACACACACACCACAGAAACACACACACACCAGGTAAACGCACAGATACACACCACAATAACACACACTCAAACACACAGCACGCCACAGACACACACACCATGGACACACACACAGACACACACACCACAGACACACATACACACACCAGGTAAACACACAGATACACACCAGGTAAACACACAGATACACACCACAATAACACACACTCAAACACACAGCACGCCACAGACACACACACCATGGACACACACACAGACACACACACACACACACACACCAGGTAAACACACAGATACACACCAGGTAAACACACAGATACACACCACAATAACACACACTCAAACACACAGCACGCCACAGACACACACTGACACACACACCATGGACACACACACAGACACACACACCACAGAAACACACACACACCAGGTAAACACACAGATACACACCACAATAACACACACTCAAACACACAGCACGCCACAGACACACACACCATGGACACACACACCACAGAAACACACACACACACACCAGGTAAACACACAGATACACACCACAATAACACACACTCAAACACACAGCACGCCACAGACACACACACCACAGAAACACACACACACCAGGTAAACACATAGATACACACCACAATAACACACACTCAAACACACACCACGCCACACACACACACACCATGGACACACACACAGACACACACACACACACACACCAGGTAAACACACAGATACACACCACAATAACACACACTCAAACACACAGCACGCCACAGACACACACACCACAGAAACACACACACACCAGGTAAACACATAGATACACACCACAATAACACACACTCAAACACACACCACGCCACACACACACACACCATGGACACACACACAGACACACACACACACACACACCAGGTAAACACACAGATACACACCACAATAACACACACTCAAACACACAGCACGCCACAGACACACACGCCACAGACACACACACCATGGACACACACACACACACACACACTCCCACACACACACAACTCCCACCTCGTCGTCGGTGACGGCGCGCCCCAGGATCTCGGCCTGCCTCTGGAAGCGCTCCCTGCAGCAGTCGCGCTGCTCCTGCTCGGCGGCGTCGTAGTCGGCCATGGCCCGCCGGAGGTCGTGGCTGACGGCGGCGTGCTGAGCGCGCGCGACTCGCACCACGGCGGCCGCGGGCCCCAGCCGCCCCTCCATCTCCCGGCGCCGGCGGTCGAAGGCGGCGAGGCGGCGGACGAGGGCCTCGGCGCGCGCCTTCACGTCGGCGCCGATGGCGTTCGAGCCGCGGTAGATGGCGCTCAGGCGACGGACGGCCTGCGTGGCTTTGCACGTCTGCTTGCGGAGACGCTCGACGTCCAGGCGAAGCTCGGCGACCTCCCGCCGCGCGGCCTGAGCCTCCTTAAGCACCTCCTCCATCTCCCCGTCCCCCTCGAACACGACCGCCTGCGGCTTGAGGTCGCCGGAGTCGGAGTCGGCGGAGTCGTCGTCGGGGTCGTCGGGCGGAGCCCACTCGCGCTCCGACCCCGCCTCCTCCTCCTGAATCGCCTCCAGGTCCTCCAATCGGTCCCTCATGACTTCTGAAGGGGGAGGAGCCAGAGGAGAAAGAAGAAAGAGAGTGAGAGAGAGAGAGAGAGAAAGAGTGGAGAGGAGGAGAGAGAGAGAGAGAGAGAGAGAGAGGAAGAGGAGAAGAAAGAGTGGAGAGGAGGAGAGAGAGAGAGAGGAAGAGGAGAAGAAAGAGTGGAGAGGAGGAGAGAGAGAGAGAGAGAGAGAGAGGAAGAGGAGAAGAAAGAGTGGAGAGGAGGAGAGAGAGAGTGAGAGAGAGAGAGAGGAAGAGGAAGAGGAGAAGAAAGAGTGGAGAGGAGGAGAGAGAGAGAGAGAGAGAGAGAGAGGAAGAGGAGAAGAAAGAGTGGAGAGGAGGAGAGAGAGAGAGAGAGAGAGAGAGAGGAAGAGGAGAAGAAAGAGTGGAGAGGAGGAGGAGGAGAGAGAGAGAAAGAGGAAGAGGAGAAGAAAGAGTGGAGAGGAGGAGGAGAGAGAGAGAGAGAGAGAGAGGAAGAGGAGAAGAAAGAGTGGAAAGGAGGAGAGAGAGAGAGAGAAAGAGGAGAAGAAAGAGCGGAGAGGAGGAGAGAGAGAGAGAGAGTGAGAGAGGAAGAGGAGAAGAAAGAGTGGAGAGGAGGAGAGAGAGAGAGAGAAAGAGGAAGAGGAGAAGAAAGAGTGGAGAGGAGGAGAGAGAGAGAGAGAGAGAGAGAGGAAGAGGAGAAGAAAGAGTGGAGAGGAGGAGAGAGAGAGAGAGAGAAAGAGGAAGAGGAGAAGAAAGAGTGGAGAGGAGGAGAGAGAGAGAGAGAGAGAGAGAGGAAGAGGAGAAGAAAGAGTGGAGAGGAGGAGGAGAGAGAGGAAGAGGAGAAGAAAGAGTGGAGAGGAGAAGAGAGAGAGAGAGAGAGAGAGAGGAAGAGGAGAAGAAAGAGTGGAGAGGAGAAGAGAGAGAGAGAGAGAGAGAGGAAGAGGAGAAGAAAGAGTGGAGAGGAGAAGAGAGAGAGAGAGAGAGAGAGGAAGAGGAGAAGAAAGAGTGGAGAGGAGGAGAGAGAGAGAGAGAGAGAGAGAAAGAGAATGAAAAAGAGGAAGTCAAATCAGGTGAGTTCAGGTATATATACAGACTGATGTGACATCGAACAAATATGCTACAAGTGTGTGTGTGTGTGTGTGTGTGCACTGCGTGTCGCTTTCTTGCTGACGCACACTCGCATGTGGAGCTCGTTACCATGGTTTTCCGTTTGTTTACTAGTCGTTGCTAACGCGTCGGAGGGTAACGCGTAACAAGCTACAATCGCGCACGTTTACGTCGCTTACAGTTTGCGTATTCGGTCGTTTAGTTCGTTTACATTTCGTCTCCTGGTGACAAACCTCGAGAGAATTCGCCGTTTCGGTTAACCGTCGATCGACGCCGTCCTCCGTTCCTGTTGGTAATCGCTTCGCTCGCATCGCTGAAAAATCGTTTTTTCTCGTTTTTTTCATTTTTTAAAAATCGTTTTATCTCGGTGCCCGCCTGTATCGTGTCGCTAGTTGTCACTCGCCCGACGCTGCCACTGTGTCGCTCGAGCTGACAAATTTCGTCGTCCGTCGTAGTTTAGTGATTGATTAATCTGACCCCTCTATACCTGAGACAGGTACTCAATCTGACCCCAATATACCTGAGACAGGTAATTAATCTGACCCCTACATACCTGAAACAGGTACTCAATCTGACTATAATTCACCTGAGACAGGTACTCAGTCTGACCCCTTCATACCTGAGACAGGTATTTAATCTGACCCCTACATACCTAAAACAGGTACTCAATCTGACTATAATTCACCTGAGACAGGTACTCAGTCTGACCCCTTTATACCTGAGACAGGTACTTAATCTGACCCCTACATACCTAAAACAGGTACTCAATCTGACTATAATTCATCTGAGACAGGTACTCAGTCTGACCCCTTTATACCTGAGACAGGTACTTAATCTGACCCCTACATACCTAAAACAGGTACTCAATCTGACTATAATTCATCTGAGACAGGTACTCAGTCTGACCCCTTTATACCTGAGACAGGTACTTAATCTGACCCCTACATACCTAAAACAGGTACTCAATCTGACTATAATTCACCTGAGACAGACACTCAATCTGACCCCTATATACCTGAGACATGTACTTAATCTGACCCCTACATACCTAAAACAGGTACTCAATCTGACTATAATTCACCTGAGACAGGTACTCAGTCTGACCCCTTCATACCTGAGACAGGTATTTAATCTGACCCCCTACATACCTAAAACAGGTACTCAATCTGACTATAATTCACCTGAGACAGGTACTCAGTCTGACCCCTTCATACCTGAGACAGGTATTTAATCTGACCCCTACATACCTAAAACAGGTACTCAATCTGACTATAATTCACCTGAGACAGGTACTCAGTCTGACCCCTTTATACCTGAGACAGGTACTTAATCTGACCCCTACATACCTAAAACAGGTACTCAATCTGACTATAATTCACCTGAGACAGACACTCAATCTGACCCCTATATACCTGAGACAGGTACTTAATCTGACCCCTACATACCTAAAACAGGTACTCAATCTGACTATAATTCACCTGAGACAGGTACTCAGTCTGACCCCTTTATACCTGAGACAGGTACTTAATCTGACCCCTACATACCTAAAACAGGTACTCAATCTGACTATAATTCACCTGAGACAGGTACTCAGTCTGACCCCTTTATACCTGAGACAGGTATTTAATCTGACCCCCTACATACCTAAAACAGGTACCCAATCTGACTATAATTCACCTGAGACAGGTACTCAGTCTGACCCCTTTATACCTGAGACAGGTATTTAATCTGACCCCCTACATACCTAAAACAGGTACTCAATCTGACTATAATTCACCTGAGACAGGTACTCAGTCTGACCCCTTTATACCTGAGACAGGTAATTAATCTGACCCCTACATACCTAAAACAGGTACTCAATCTGACCCTTATATACCTGAAACAGGTACTTAATCTGACCCCACCTGCGACGCGTACTCAATCTGACCCCTACATACCTGAGACAGGTACGTATGTTCCGCTCAATCTCAGACTTCATCTACCCTGACATCACCTGCCTGACACGGGTACGAAAGTTCCAGCCAATCAGACGGGTGATGTGATCTGTTCCGGAAGGGTTCTAAGGAGAACTGGGCATCTAAGACGGTCTAAAGCACTCTTATACACACACACACACACACACACACACACACACACACACACACTTCTACTGACACTAAACAACCTAGTGTAGACTTTAGTAGGACCTCAACCAAACACACACACACACACCATGAGGAAACATGAAACAGGAGTCTACCTCAGAAGGCACGCATTAACTACAAGGAAACACACACACACACACACACACACACACACACTCTCCATATCATATTTCTTCCGGAACGGTCTGCAGCGTCACTCTATCCAGTGATGTTTCACATCAGCATGATAACAATCGCAGCACAATGGCAAGAATGAGGAAACACACACACACACACACACACACACACTTTTAAGACAGCACCTCAGAACAATAGCTATTTAACCCTGAGTCAGACATCACTAGTCCATTACAGACATCCCAGATGAATATTAAGGCATTAACAGGCATCACTAGTTCATCACATCACATCTCTGCACTGTCAGACATCACTAGCCGATCAGACACTAGGAATCCGCTGTGCTTAGCTATTTTTATACAAACCACCATCACTCCAACACTCTAGTCTGAATTAACGCAGATCCACAGACACTGACGTCGTTCCAACACTCTAATCTGGACCAACACAGACCTCTCCACACACACACACGACCCCCTCACTCTAATCTGGATTAACACAAGACCCACAGATACTACTTCACATCCCCAACCGGTGCTGATTCACCTAGCCGATGCAGAACCTCAGGTTGACCGCAGGCAGAGAGCAAAACACCTTTACTTTTATGCATTTAGCAGACGCTTTTATCCAAAGCGACTTACTTTTTTCAACTAATCAATTAGTTCAGGGCCAGTCTGAGCAATCCTAAAGCAATTTAGGGTTGAGGGTCTTGTTAAGGGTCAAGGGCACAACGGTGGCAGCTGGGATTCGAACCCGCAACTTTGCGTGCTGAACAGGTTCCTTAACCGCTATGCAACCACCACCCACCAAACACCGGACTTCAGAAGCTGGGAGGAAGCCGTCTAGATCAGATTCCAAAGGCCTTAAAAATGATTTGTGTCCTGCTGAACCAGGTTTTTGTGCACTTCCTTCGCGTCAAAAGAATCCGGTTTTATATAAATAACACAAATCCGTTTCCTCATTCCGAATTGTCAGGCAGTTTTAACACGAGCGCGCACACCTGAAGTTTCTGCTACTTTTGGAGAGGACGGAAAATGTCGGCTGACGTTACGTTACATCTCTCTTGTTTTATTTAAGTAGGCTTACTTTGTAATTTAATTAAAACCACCGTAATAATGAAAGAAACCATAAACGATTAAAAATAAAGTCAATCTGTGGGATTAAACTGAGAGTTTAGATGTTTTAGTCAAGAGTGCGTGGAGTGTCTAAACTCGGAGAGAAAAATGTGCACCTGTCTCTCTTTAATATCGTTAAATCAGGTCATCGTTACTTGGTCTGGTTTAAAATGATCTGTTGTTTGTTAACAAACTGGTTGAAATGCCAAAGTTGAAGTTCTTACCTTTGAGTTTGTCTGGCCAGAATCGGCTGGCTTTGTGTTGCTGTTGGTCGCCGAAGCCTTTTTCGTAACGTTAGATGTCGTCGGAGGACATCGCATCGGAGTTTTGGTGGCGTGTGGTGGTCTGCGCGATAGCCCGTGCTTCTCTCCGCAGTGGACGGCCACCGGCTGTTGCGCCTGTCCGCGCCTCTTGTGCGCCCAAAAAAAAAAATCAAAAGCTTTAATGTGGAGGTGTGTTAAGACGAGGGAGGGTTTTTTCCTTGCTGGCCAGCGCTATTACGCAATTCAGAGAGCATCGGTCTCTCAGTCCCCCACCTGCTTGACAACTCTTGAACAATCAGACCTGCCGAATGAGCGTCAGTTTACAGTTCCCATGCGGAGACTAGGACGCGACTGACGCGGTTTACTTGCATTCTGAATGCCCGCGTCATGTTGAATTGAACTTTCTTCGATATCAGAGACCAAATGGGATGCAGTCGCGAAAATGTAGTGGCAATAATTCAATAATTTCTCCTTGATAATCATATTGATGAGCTGGTCGCTGCTTGGTTTAAACTGGGACCTTTTTCACAATGTGGTCACCAGTGTCAAAGACTTGAATCCTCTAAATATTTCCTAAGTTGTACACCTATAGGTACTGATTACAAGGCCAAACATGCACTAGGGGGCGCTGTAGGCTACTGGTTCACTTGGTTAAGACGGAGACGTCTGGTGAATCGGAATCTTACTGGAATTCGCCGTGTTTGATATCTCTGATGGAGCTCACCTGATAACAATGACGCATGCGCCGTGCGCTCGGGGAGGAGTAGAGAATGATGAGTCGTGATGATGATGGGACACTGACTCAGCTAAATCAGAGACGCCGTCAGCGCCAAAGGGTGAGTGGATTAGAAGCAAGCAAAACAGACAAACTTGTGGAAGTAGATCCACTCTGTTAAACTCATTAAACATGAATAAAAAAATCCAGAATCCACAAAATCCAGTGATGGAGAAACTTCTATGTTGCATTTTAGACCGCAAGGATCCACTATCAGGTCCATTCTTAAATATCTCCATGTCATAAATAGACAAATTTTATACAAATATACAAACTTTATTGCAATTAAAAGAAAGACTGTTGGTGACTTTGCAATTTCCTAACCGCCTGGTTGACTTTCCTTTACAGTCAGGAGTCAAAATAACTTCAGTGGACTAAATAAATGCTCTTCGAAGTGCAAGAGTAGTTTGCATCTATCGCAGCTACGCAAAAACGTAAGCCGGTCTGCAATTTCTCCAAATTGTATTTTGCAGAAACGCCTCAATTTAATTTTGGAAAGAGCTCAAATCAGTTCCTGAATTTCGTATTTTCTGAAACTGTTTATCGTAGAGATGAGCCTTATAGGCCCTAATTGATATGAACACGCAGGCATATAGACCTATTCGGGATTTATGTTTCAAAACTGATATGCTTTCACGTAGGTTTGAAATCCTTTTGCATTACAGTTGAAGCAATTTCTTAACAACTTAAACGAAAGAAACAAAGAGTGCATATTGTTAACATTAAAAAAACTGCACTATTTTACGTTAAAAGTGCAATAATGTCATAACAAGTGCAGTTTTTAAATTAAAATTAGCGGCGATTTGTTCACGAATCCAATCTGCGGTGGTCAGTCGGTTGTGATGGGGACTCGGTTCAGTCTTCCTTGGATTTCGCTTTGCTGTTTATTTATAACAGTTTTCTATTCTGTTTTAATAGTCACCTAAGGGGGGGGGTAGTATCTTCCACAGGTGTGACAACAAGATCAAAAAATGCTTGATGACATTATACAGTCAAATTAACAACCCCCTAAACAAGCTCCTGTCGCGTTCAAACATTACGCGTCTTTGCGCTGGTTTGGCCGGTATGTGACTCACGATCGCCGCCACGATTAGACGCGGCACTGGTCAGTTAACAATGCGTATATTTCAGTCACAAGACGTCAGCGCTGTTATTTTTACAATTTATTAACATGCATAGTTGATTTTTGGATGTACTACACTTTTTAAAAAAAAGACATCAAATGCACACAGTCCCTTTAAAGAAGCCTTTTATTTCTCTGGATAAATAATATTTTTGCGATAAAATCCACCACATCATTTTACGGGATTGATCGCGATTCAATCTTTTAAATCGTTTGACAGCCCTAAAATAAATATATAACGTACTTTGGTGGACCACTATCCCATAATAGCCTAACGTGAACACATTTCCACAGAGTACCCAAATGTATATCTTAACATAGGCAGCAGGACCTATCGAGTCAGTGTAATAAATATTCTCCTTCCATATTATGACTCATATGTCATATAATTCAAATCAGTTCATTTTATACAGAAACTGGGGTCATCTGAAATCGATTTTAAATTCTAAATCTCAGTGTACATTGCATGAAATCGTTGAGCAGTCCTCTGTTTGATTCAAGCGTAAAGACAACACCAGAATTGACTGATGTTTCAAGAAGAATCTGGTAGCAAATCAAGCTTACAAGGACAGGACACACACACACACACACACACACACACAGATAGAGAGAGAGAGAGAAGTTTGGACACACTGTATCAGGGCAGGACACACACACACACACACAGAGGTTTGGACACACTGATTAGCTTGTGATGGCAGTTTAGTGGAGACATCACTCTGTCTTTCCTGTCTTAACTTGCGTGTGTGTGTGTGTGAGTGTGTGTGTGTGTGTGAGTGACACTAGGAAGTCTCCAGAAGGGCTTGTGAGGTATCGTGTGCGCACACACACACACACACACACACACACACACACACACACACACACAGAGAGAGAGAGGTTTGGACACACTGTATCAGGGCAGGACACACACACACACACAGAGAGAGAGAGGTTTGGACACACTGTATCAGGGCAGGACACACACACACACACACACAGAGAGAGAGAGGTTTGGACACACTGATTAGCTTGTGATGGCAGTTTAGTGGAGACATCAATGTGTCTTTCCTTAAAGTGTCTTTCCTTAACTTGTGTGTGTGAGAGTGTGTGAGTGACACTAGGAAGTCTCCAGAAGGGCTTGTGAGGTATCGTGCGCACGCACACACACACACACACACACACACACACACACACACAGAGGGGACGAGCAAGCAGGGGGAGAGAGCTCATTTGTAGCAGGGGAAACATCCGCAGAACATCTTTTTGAAAGGGTTGTTCTTGTCGTGCTTCTTGGCTTTGCCCAGTTTGACCAGCGCCTCGCCCAGGTAAGCGTCAGTCTTCTGCACGTGCGTGTAGACGCGGTCGATCATGGGCCCCTGTTCCTCCACCAGGAGGGCCACGTCCAGGAACACCTCGTGGACGCTCCGGATTCGGCTCTCCAGCTCCAGGAGCTCCTGGTGCCTGCGCTCGATCTGCCCGAGCGCCGAGCGAGCCGTCTTGCCCTCGGCCAGCACGTTGTCGGCGAAGACGTTCCAGCGGCCGCTCTCGAGCATCTCCTCGACCTCCGCGCCCGACACCTCCCGCCCGACGATCTCCATCTGACGCCGGATGTGGGTCTTGCACGTCTCGCGATGGCTCATCTCCGCCTCGTTGTACTCCATCATGGCGTCGCGGAAGTTGTTGCTCAGGCAGGCGTACTGCGTGCGGGCGATGCGCGCCGCCGCCGAGTTCACCCCGTGCTCCTCCTCCAGCTCGCGAGCGTGGGCGTCCATCTTGCGGAGACGCGCCAGCACGTCCTCCCCGCGCGTCTTGATGCCGGCGCCGATGGCGTTGGAGTCGTTTTTGACGGCGGTGGTGCGCGTGGGTTCGCTCAGGAGCCGCGCGTTCTGCTCGCGGAGACGGCGCACGTCCAGACGCATCAGCTGGATCACCCGACGCGCCTCCTGCGCCTCTCCCAGCACCTCCTCCACCTCCTCCTCCCCGCCGCGGTCCCACACCACCGCCTGCTGCTGACGGAGATCCCCCAGGTCAACCGAGCTCATGGTGTCCTCGGCGGAGACGGCGTCCTCGTTGTCCGCCGCCCCTTCGCCGAACTCCGTCTCCTCCATCCGCTCCAGGTGCTCATCGGACTCGCTTAGAGCCTGCAGGTGGCTCAGACGGTCCCTCATGGTGCCTGCAACACACACACACACACACACACACACACACACACACACACACACACAGGAGTTCAGTGACCAGAAAAAGCGAGAAAGACTGACATTTACATTTGTGCATTTAGCAGTTAGCATTTATCCAAAGTTAGCATTTATCATTTATCCAAAGTTAATATTTAGCATTTATCCAAAGTTAGCATTTATCATTTATCCAAAGTTAACATTTAGCATTTATCCAAAGTTAGCATTTAGCATTTATCCAAAGTTAGCATTTAGCATTTATCATTCATCCAAAGTTAGAATTTAGCATCTATCAAAAGTTAGCATTTAGCATTTATCCAAAGTTAGCATTTAGCATTTATCCAAAGTTAACATTTAGCATTTATCCAAAGTTAGCATTTAGCATTTATCATTCATCCAAAGTTAGCATTTAGCATCTATCAAAAGTTAGCATTTAGCATTTATCAAAAGTTAGCATTTAGCTTTTATCCAAAGTTCGCTTTTAGCTTTTATCAAAAGCGACTTAGACAAGAGGAACACTCAAGCTACAACACAATGAAAGAAACTAACAAAGAGTGCATATTCCTTACATGAAATTAGCAGTATTTTGAGTTGAAAGTGCAATAGTGTCATAAAAAGTGCAGTGTAGAGAGAAATTAAGAGTAAGAGATTAAGTGCATTCCTGGTATTAAGAATTTTTTAAGCCAGGAGATATTCTTGGAAGATCTGGGTCTTCCAGAGCTTCTCGAAGGTGGAGAGGGTTGATCTGTTGATCTGGTAGCACTTGGAAGGTCATTCCACCAGCGTGGAACCAAACATGAGAAGAGTCTGGATTGACCTGCGTGAGGTGTTTGGCCGTGCTAGAAAACGTTCCTTAGAGGAGCGAAGTGGTCAGCGGGTGACATAGGGGCTTTAAGAGAGTATTCAGGTAGATGGGAGCAGAACCATCAATCACCCTGTAGGCCAACATCAGTGCCTTGAATTTGCCTCAAAGCTCAGCTGGTCATCAATCATGACACCCAGTTTCTTGCCACCTTGGTGGGAGTAACAGATAGGGAGTCAGTTTTGATGCTTGATGTTGTGATGGATGGTTTATTTGGCTGGGAGGACCAGCAGTTCGTGGGATGGACGCGATATCAAACGAGCAGAATTTAGGCAGAACCACTAACGCTGATGTGGACTTCCTGATGAGACTGCACCTCAAATTCAAGTTCACGCACAAAAGTAAGAGTTGGAATAGCCAGTGTTTGAGTTAGGCGTTTCTCGCCAAACAAGTTTTGGCCGGCTCTGTATCGTTTAAACATTTTTTTATATCAGCTGATTCACTGACAGGAAAAAAACATGACAAGTTGCTCTTCTATCAAACTCCAAATCAGTCTCTAAACTTCTGTCGAAATGGAGATTCTGCCCACTCACGTCAAAAATGTTGTGTTTTAAATTATTAACAACTAACTAGACAAGGCAAAATTTCAAACGTGGTCTCAGATTATCAAACTGCTGCTTAAATTATTCGTTGTTGTCCTACCTCTTCAGTTAAGTCTGATCGCTGTAGTCCTTTCAGGCGAGACTGTGGCCCGTTTGCTGCGGCATCCTCTCCGTGCGTTCGTTCGTTCGTTCGTGCGTTCGCTTGGTCGGTCGGTCTTGTGGTCAAGGAGAGCTGTCAAAAAACCGGGGACGGGAATGCGCTTCCCTGGGCGTTCCGTTTACGTCAAAGCATCCTAATATAGACGCGGGTTTGCGCTGTCGGTGTGTAAGAGGGTGTGCGCCGAGACGTAAGTTTGACATCACCTGGAATGAGACCCGTTTGACCACTTTTTTTTTGCAAAGACACGACACTCAAACTTCCTCCAACGAGAGTCGCCGGCACAGATCCTCGCCGGTTTGCCGAAAAGTTGGTTCGTTCATTTGTTCCATTTTTGTGGGTTTTCAGTGCGCATGTGCGCAGACTTATGACTCTATATGAGCCACATCGCACAATTCATTGAATTCATTTGTGCTTGCGTGCAATTTCCTTTGCAAATTTTTTTTTTCGCGTAACATTTTCTAAAATGCGCGCAAGTTACGTTTACGTGCGATTTTGTTACGTATGCGTAGGTCTATACATTTGCTTTCAGGCACCATTTCTTATTTCCAACCGAATATGGACAATGCATAGTCCTCTATAGTATTTACGTTGCATTGGAATGCATTGATTTTCAGTGCACGCCTACGGGGCTTTAATAGGTAATGCATTCTAAAACTGTCCACGTTAACATTCAATTTCATACTCAACAAAGCCAGACTTTTCTCAAAAAGTTTGGTTGGTTGGCAGAGGTGCACTGGCAGCCCCCTTAGTCCTAAAATGTGTGCACATGATTGCATATTTCAGTGGATAATTGCTCATCTACATGTATGTATGAAGTAGGAGAGGCAAAGTATTAAGAAAAGTATTAAGGCTCAATAATCTTAATAAATAATAATATAAAAAACATTTTTTACCCTGTTCAGCCATAATAAATCCTATCCCTTGCAATCATCACAGAATATCCATAATGCATTAAAAATGTACATAAAAATGTATATAATGTGGATGTATGTTTAACAAGGCCGTAAGGTAGTAGAATTTAAGGGATGGTCTGGTGTTTGTTGTGGCGCCGAGGTTATGTGTAGATGCTAGCTGTCAACATTTGATTGATTGATTTGATTTAGCCGTCATATTTCTCATCTGTGGGATTCCTTGCAGTCACACACACCAAAAAAAATACTCTGATGATTCTGAAGATTTTATCATCTTTATCAACACATCAACAGCTTGTGGTTCAACTTCATCTTTCTAGTAGTTTCCATCACCCCCCCCACTCGGAGTTTACCGCTCCGATGCCAACAGGACGTTAGCTCCTTCTCGACGAATTGTATTTGTGCGCCTTTACGTTCATTAAATTTCAACGCAGTCTGTAAGTTTACAATATCTTGACTTTAGCTCTCCAAAATGACAGAAAAAAATCAGATTATTTGCTTTTTCTAAGACACAACGAACCGTTCATCCACCTTGCCTGCATTAGCTAAGCACCATAAAAAACAAATCAGTAAAAATGACAGCTAGCACAACGCTAGGCATGAATACATCTTCTCAACAAACTTGTTTAAGCGTTTATGGTCTGAATCACTGTAGTCCTTTCAGGCGAGACTGTGGCCCGTTTGCTGCGGCATCCTCTCCGTGCGTTCGTTCGTTCGTTCGTGCGTTCGCTCGGTCGGTCGGTCCTGTGGTCAAGGACCTCAACAAACTTGTTTAAGCGTTTATGGTCTGAATTCTCATTAAATGTATGAATTTACATCAGAAATATGTGATTTTACTAACTTCATGGTTTTGGATGTGACAAAATTGGTCCCCGTTTTCGTTTGGTTGTGCAGTGTCGAAACGGCCATTAAGTAACTTCTGTACGTAACGATCTGAAGACCATGAAACTGTATTAACCAAATGAATAATCCAACTAGCCAAGTTGGCCGACCCCAACCTGTGTTCACAACTGTCCTCCATACGGTTCTATAGACGAACATCCCCAAAAATTCATGAATATCACAGTTTTAATCACAATTATGTAAGTGGGGTTTATAAACAGATTTTTTTTTCGTAAGAACCATTGGTGAATGAGGTCAAGAACAACAAGTAAAAGATCTTGTTCTCTGAAATGACTGAAAGTTGTTGCTTAAAAAAAAACTTTTTTTAAATTAATTTAATTATTTTTATTTAATTAATTTTTATCTTTTTAATTTATTTCTGTGAAGAAAGGGGGGCATTGGCCCTGGTTGTGTTGATCGTTTTATAGAACTGTGCCCACAAGGGTATGCCATGATCTGAAAAAAAATCGAAATCCAGAGCTCATCCTATTCAGATGTTATTCATGACCTTTGACAGCTGGCCTCTCCGAAGTCCCAAATCATCTCCAGACTGTTAATGAAAATTACCAAAAGTACAAACAGCACAGTCTCAAATTCACTTGTCAGTGATTGACTGCATTTGCACTGTGAATTACAGACATTTTCTAATTGTAACAATCCCATCATTCTAATGCCCCCCCCCCCCCCAAAAAAATAGTGAATAATCTTCAACGCTAATATTCAGCTAATTTGCCACTCAGTTCTCTGGGATCACTAGAAACAACCCAGGCTGGCATTCCAGGTAAGTCGCTTAGTGATGAAGGAAACTTCTAGAATCGATCGAGCTTACATCCCTGTTCTTCGAGGCTGCCGACATTTGTTACAACGTAGACAGCATTTGCGAACTGACAGCTATCAGCAGAAGACGCAGGCACAGGAAAATGATTTATGCCCACATCAGTCGCTGTTTGGTTTATACTGGGTCAAATTCTGCTGCTCTCAAACCTACTAACAACACTCGGCAACCCGAAACAATTCTAGGCTAGAGTTCGATTCACTCCGGATAATCCTTTTAAGATAGAAGAAGTGGCAAACCTTCTAGAGTAGCCTGTTCGCTTTGTTTAGTGAAGAGAACGACTCAAACATCAACAGCAACAGCAAATCAAATCAAAAGCATCTTAGAAATAAAACATTTATTTCAACAAATGTGAAACATTTAAACAAATGTGAAATTAAGAGCCTACTCTTAAAGCCTCTTTGTTTTCACATCACACACATCAACCGTCTAAGAATTCGACGTTTCCAGTTTACATATTTTTAGTAAAAGTCAGAGTCAAAAGCAGTCTCAAATGAGTAAAAGTATCCTAAAATAAAACTAGTATTGTTGGTGACATGTTCTTTAAAATAGCAATCGTCTCCATGGACACAGACATCAACAGCAATCATTCTGTATCTCAACACACACTCCTAGGCTCTCTGCTAGCGCATTCATAGTCTGGTTAGCATGCTAGCGCATTCATAGTCTGGTTAGCATGCTAGTGTATTCAGAGACTGGTCAGCCATGCCAGTGCATTCATACAGTGTGTTCAATTAGCCACGCTAACGCATTCATACAGTGTGTTTGGTTAGCCATGCTAGTGCATTCATATAGTGAGTTTGGTTAGCCATGCTAGCGCATTCATATGGTGTGTTTGGTTAGCCACGCTAGCACATTCATATGGTGTGTTTGGTTAGCCACGCTAGCACATTCATATGGTGTGTTTGGTTAGCCATGCTAGCACATTCATATGGTGAGTTTGGTTAGCCATGCTAGCACATTCATGTGGTGTGTTTGGTTAGCCATGCTAAGGCATTCATACAGTGTGTTTGGTTAGCCATGCTAGCGCATCCATAAGGTGTGTTCACAGTTAGCCATGCTAATGCATTCATACAGTGTGTTTGGTTAGCCATGTTAGCGCATTCATAAGGTGTGTTCACAGTTAGCCATGCTAGCACATTCATATGTTGTGTTTGGTTAGCCATGCTAGCGCATTCATATGGTGTGTTTGGTTAGCCACGCTAGCACATTCATATGGTGTACTCAGTTAGCCATGCTAATGCATTCATATAGTGTGTTTGGTTAGCCATGTTAGCGCATTCATAAGGTGTGTTCACAGTTAGCCATGCTAATGCATTCATACAGTGTGTTTGGTTAGCCACGCTAGCGCATTCACATGGTGTGTTTGGTTAGCCACGCTAGCGCATTCACATGGTGTGTTTGGTTAGCCACGCTAGCGCCTCCAGAAGAACAGCTTCTTCAAGGGGTTGTTTCTGTCATGTTTCTTAGCGGTCTCTGTCTTGACCAGGGCGTCCCCGGTGGCGATCTCCGCCTTCTCCACGGCAACCTGGATGGAGTTCATCAAAGGCCCCTGTTCCTCCACCAGCACGGCAACATCCAGGAACACCTCGTGGACGCTCCGGATTCGGCTCTCCAGCTCCTGCAGGTCCTGGTGCCTCTTCTCGATCTGGCCCAGCGCCGAGCGCGCCGTCTTGCCCTCCGACTGGAGGTTCTGGGTGAAGACGCTCCACTGGCCCCTCTCCAGCATGCCTTCCACCTCGTCCAGATCCACGTCCTGCCCGACGATCTCCATCTGACGCCGGATGTGGGCTTTGCACGTCTCCCGATGGCTCATCTCCGCCTCGTTGTACTCCATCATGGCGTCGCGGATGCCGTTACTGAGGCAGGCGTGCTGAGCGCGGGCAATGCGCCCCACGGCCGAGTTGACCCCGTGCTTCTCTTCCAGCTGCCGCGCGCGAGCGTCCATCCTGCGCAGGCGCGCCAGCGCGCCCTGGCCGCGCTCCTTGATGTCCCCGCCGATGGCGTTGGAGTCGCGCCGGAGCTCCTGGGACGAGTGCGGCTCGCTGATGATGCGGGAGTTCTGCTCGCGGAGGCGCCGCACGTCCAGACGGAGCTGTTGGATCTCCCGCCGCGCTTCGAGCGCCTCCGCTAGCACCTCCTCCACCTCGTTGCTACCGCCGCCTCCGTCGCGCTCCCCCAGACCTGCCCCCGGTTCCTCCACCTCCTCCTCCTCCTCCTCTTCCAGGCTCGTCTGGCTGAAGGAGGCGCGGGACTGCTCCTCGCGTTCTCCCTCGTCCGGTTCGCCGTTGCTCCCCTGCTGGGAACGCAAGGAGCTCAGTCGGTCTCGCATGGTCACCTGACCTGCTGGACAAAGAACATCAGTCACCGCTGCCACCTGTCAGTCACCACTGAAGTCACACACACTACGGCATTTGTCAGAATGGACCTAATTTTACCTCCATGATTGATATCACTCCCTGATTAAAGGAGAAGTTTGTTTCTTTACACGTAAAACTTTGTTGTCTGATGGTTCGTAATGAAATACAACTGTTAAGATTAAGATGCTTCTGTTCCAAGAATGTTTGGTTGTTCCTGTAGCACCCCCCCCCCAACCATCACCTACAGAATGGCTGCGTAGGTACACAGTTGCAATCTTTCCTAAAAACGCATTAAACTTTCGTTTGTGAAAACACGAAGCTCACCGACTGGTCAGTAATGTTCACTAATATGCAGACCCAAACATCATGGCAAAGTGTGACGTCCGTGGTTACTTGTACTGCTTCAAACTCTTATGCGGAAGGATACGGGTGTGAGGGGTTTGAAAAAAATAGGTCCACAGTTGAGAATGAAGGGTCAAAAATATAGTTGGAAACCATACAGTTTGCAGCGAATGAAAGACTCACTACTCTTAATAAGATACTGTTAAAAATCTTGTTTTCATTGACAGCAAGCTAAACTTTGACAGTCACATGAAAGCAATCACTAAGTTAGCATTTTATCACCTAAAAAAAACATTTCCAAACTAAGAGGACTTATGTCAAAAAAAAATTGAAAAAAACTAATCTGTGCCATTATTTCCAGGAGGGTTGGCTACTGCAGTGGCCTTTTCACAGGCCTGTCAAAAAAGACTATCAAACAGCTTCAGCTGATTCAAAATGAGGTGGGTTCTCACAAGAACAAAAAGAACAGAGCACATTACTGCGGTTCTAAAGTCCCCTCACTGGCTCCCAGTGAACTATAGAACTGACTTTAAAGCACCGATGCTTGTGTACAAGTCTCTAAACGAGACAGGGCCTAATTACCTTCTCCGATATGTTTCAACAATATCACCCAATCAGATCGCAGCAAAAAAAAAATTACTGGTAAAACCTGCTGTTAGAACAGTAGTGAAGCAGCTTTTAGAGGACATCAAAAAGGCTCCTACAGTTGGCAGTTTCAAATCTAGCATAAAAAATTAGCTGCACAATCAAAATCTAATGGGCATAGCCTACATGACACTGCACTGCTGTTATCCATAGAAAATACTGTAGGCTAGCATGTTAGCATTGTTCTGTTCTTGTACCTTACAAGGTCTATCTGTGCCATCTGCCAATGTGACCAGATGCCATATTTAAACCCACCCCTTATTAATGGACACTTGTTGCCCCTATTCTATACTAATTAGGGGGTACTAATTAGGGGACACTCATTAGCTATGGATCCATCTGTCTGTCTGTGCCTCACGAACATAGAGACAGCCTAGCTGATATCCCTGATGATGCCGATATAGCCAACCAATGCTGGTGTAGGCTGTCTTCTCGGCCTGATACGTTCCGACACAGACGTGCCACTAATGTTTACATTTACATTTCTGCATTTAGCAGACGCTTTTATCCAAAGCGACTTACATTTTTGGTCAACTATCAATTGTTCAGGGCCAGTCTCCCCTCGAGCAACTTAGGGTGAAGTGCCTTGCTCAAGGGCACGACGGTGGCAGATGGGATTCGAACCCACAGCTTTTAAGGCTACGAGCATGCTAGCCACATTTACCCAGGTTTAGCCTGTCTCCTCTGATACTTTCTGATATAGACATGGCACTAATGCTGTTTTAAGATGTCTCCTGTCTTCCTACACTGCCAGTCGGACAAGTTCTGCTTCCAAAACACACAACGGGTTTCTACCCAAACAGGTTTGGCGTGTAAAAGGGCCCTGGTTGTTTTTACACACCTCACTTGTAGTTTTTGTAATGTTGAACACAACAACATCTGGTAGCCTATAAACTGTATCAGAAATCAGAAATCAAGCATTCTCTGTGATTCTACTATCAACCCACCCCCCCTCCTACTGTTCAAATTGTCAACATATGGCTGGCTGCACTTACAGTAGTTAGTCACGTTGAAAGACTAAGTTACTTTGAGTTTTTTATAGTCTTTAAAAGACCGTTTGTAAAGAAATGGTTCTCGTGTACCAGAACTGCAACATGTAATGTTAGACTACGAGGAAAACTAGAGAAAAGTAAGGTTGGCATCCCTACAGTCTAAACAGAAAGTATTTGATGTCACCCCACCTTTTCCGCTCCAGATCTCTGTAGAAACCTACAGATCCCCGATCGACGCGCTCTCTCTCTCTCCGTTTCCAAACGATTCCGGCGCGCTGAAGCGCGGTGCGCTTTGCTCTTTGGTCTTATTACGGTCCCGTTCGCTGTGTAAAATGTGTGGCAAAAACAGGGACTACCGGTGGGTCCGCAGGCTCCCGCGACCACGTGACGTCGTCCAACCGATAAATCCAGATCAGCCAATGGCGGATCTAGTCTCGTCTATCTGACACCTGTTCATTGAGTTCTTATCAGAAGGGGAATTCACATGAAACTCACCGGTCCCGATACAAGCCTTCAGTGAATATTACATTCTAGCTTTCCACGTTTCAGTGTGTTTAATAATGTTTATTCCTTTGTTGTAGTTTATGAGTCATTTCTTCTTTGGAAAAAATATGAGCTTAATCTGAATTATTAGTCATCTGATCTGATCTGATCTGAACTGCCTTGACTCGACAGAAAAAAAAAAAAAAAACAAGCCTTGCAAGTCGTCTCTCTTTCAAAACGATGCGATGTAACACACCGCACGGAGAACATTTTTTTTTAGAGATTCATCACTGCCGCCAGAGGACGCAACAGGCAGCAATAAGATCAGGTTGCATGGACGCAGCTGGATGCCGAAGCTTAAAGCTTGAAGATTTAAATCGTTCAGTTCTCTGGAAAGAGAGAATAGAGGCTGAAGAGGCTGATGTTCTGCATGTGTGCATGTGGAGACAACATTTCTCATCATATTTTAACTCTGCATACTCTGGGTTTGAAGCACGTATAGCTTAAATGTCTATAATATTTTAGCAATTTACCAAAACATTAACATTAACAAAGCTTAACATTAATAACTCAGCAGTTTTTTTACAGTTAGGCATGTGTGGTGTGTGTGGTGTGTGTGTTGTGTGGTGTGTGTGTGTAACGGAGCATATCAGTGATCATTACTGACCACTCTGTGAGTTTCATGTCTTTACATTTACATTAATGCATTTAGCAGATGCTAACAGCAACAACCACAAATTCTCGGAACAGAGGCATTCGTCCAAATGTCACTCTTAACTATTGTTACATCATAAAAGATCAGAAAACAAGACTTTAAGTGTAAAAAAAAAAAAAAAAAAAAAACTTCTCCTTTAATCACGCCACGGGGGGCAAGTTACCTACACAAGTTGTGTTAAACAGGTCCATCCTGTTGGAGACTAGGGTGGCCTTTAACCCCCCACAGAATACACATTGCACGTCGTAAAAACTAAACGCAGACCCCATTGTTCCTCCTTAGGAATTTGACCTTTGAAGGTTCTGGTTTATCTAGGTTCTGGTGGAGCCGTGTTGCTACCTGTCCGGTTTTCACCACGACTTTCTGTCCCCCACATTCCTAGAACCATATTTGGCCTGGTAGTTTGTTTTACCAAAGGCATACATTCAATATCCGTTACATTTGCGTTACATTTCTGCATTTAGCAAACGCTTTTAATCCAAAGCGACTTCCAAAAGAGGATAAACATTCAAGCTACAACCCAATGAAAGAAACTAACAAAGAGTGCATATTGCTAACATCAAAACTGCACTATTTGAAGTTGAAAGTGCAATAGTGTCATAAAAATTGAAGTTTAAAAGAGAAATTAAGTATAAGAGGTTAAGTGCATTCTCAAAATTCAAGCCAGGAGATTTCTTGGAAGATCTGAGTTTCTTGAAGGTGGAGGGTTGATCTGTTGATCTGGTAGCACTTGAAGTCATTCACCAGCATGGACGAACATGAGAGATGTTCATTCTCATTAGGCAGGAGATCTGAGGTCTTCAAGATTTCTTGAAGGTGGAGAGGGTTGATCTGTTGATCTGGTAGCACTTGGAAAGTCATTCCAATCCACCAGCGTGGAACAACACATGAACACAAATCTCAAGTCATTAGAACAAACCTCTGAAAATGCATCTTCAACCTGTTTACGTCTCAGGTCCATAACAGCCAGAACAAACTGATTCAGGAACAGTTTCTTCCCCAAAAGCCGTCACCATACTGAACTCACCTATGCACTAAAGACTGTCATATTAAGCACCTTAAGTTAGTTTCTGATCCATATTTACACTGATTTTTTTATTACCTCTACCAGTATGCTACCTCAACCACACTGTATGCTGCTTGTCACTTTGTATCTATGTCTGTCGTATCTGTTTTATTGTCTGTCTGTCTGTCTGGGTACTCAGTGGGTTTACATAGATGTTTATTGTATACTCGTTTTTGTATAGTAGTTTTGCATAGGACATATTTATACTTGTAGTAGTTTTGTATATAGGACATATTTATACTTGTAGTAGTTTTGTATAGGACATATTTATACTTGTAGTAGTTTTGTATAGGACATATTTATACTTGTAGTAGTTTTTGTATAGGACATATTTATACTTGTAGTAGTTTTGTATAGGACATATTTATACTTGTAGTAGTTTTGTATTGGACATATTTATACTTGTAGTAGTTTTATATAGGACATATTTATACTTTGCACTGTGTGCACTTTTAAGGAGTTGCTTTAAATCTCATTATACTGTGTATAATGACAATAAAGACTTTCTGTTCTATTCTATTCTTCTATCATTGCATGCTAGCCAGGTTCCTTAACCGCTACGCTACCACTGCCCCCCAATTCCTAGGAAGTGCCGTATAATCTGAGTTACCTTGGGTCTAGGACAAGCAGTCATCGCTGAGAGGCTGAAGGCTTGGAAAGGTCCACTAGTGAGGAGTGAATTTACGACCCACCCACTGAACTTTCTCCTGACAGATGCTCCAGTCCCCCCACGGGCCAGGAATGTTTACGGTGTCACAGTGTCAACGTTCACACCCCTCTCTCAACGCACTTTAATGACGGAAAACACACACCTCTCTCAACGCAGTCATCGTAACAGAAAATGTTGCTGTTAGCTGGCAAAAAAAAACAAACAAAAATTTTGTAAAAAAAACGATTGGGACTCTATGTTTGTGGCCAGATATCAGTGTTATATTTCGTTTTCCCCTTTTAAAACAAACAAAAATAAACAAAGTGTATTTATTCGAACACGTCCCATTAGATGATCTAAATAACAACTTTGATGTCCAGTCAAGAAGAAATTTTTTTTTAAAAAGGACAAACCATATCAAGGCTCAGCTTTTGGTCTTGATGACCCTTAACTAATTAAGTTACATGTGTTAAGGACATTTGGTGTCAGACCAGGAGACAAGTCTACTACTGCTGCAGTGTAACTTTACCTGTACTTATGGTAGCTATGTGGATGGTCTTGAACAGCATGCTTTAATTGGTACATCTTTTCTTAACGATCCAGATCTCGAAACGTCCAGAAAGTATGCCACTACACAATGCGAGTCTTCTAGAATTTTCTTACCTCTCTGGACTGAGACTAGATCATTAACATTGCCCTAGACTTTATCACTGTATACCCCTTTTCATGTGAGTGAAATTTGTCTAACAAATCAAAAAAACCTCTACTCCAATGCCTCTACTCCAACCCCTTGCTAAGATGGTTGGTGGTGGTGGTGGCGTAGTGGTTAAGGAACCTGGCTAGCGTGCAATTAGTCTTGAAAATTGTGGGTTTCGAATCCTGGCTGCCATCGTTGTGCCCTGGAGCAAGGCACTTAACCCTCAGTTGTTCTGAGGGAGACTGGCCCTGATGTCACAGACAAATTGACAAATATGTAAGTCGCTTTGGATAAAAGCGTCCGCTAAATGCATCAATGTAAATGTAATGTGAAAGATATATGATGTCTGGTCAACATAAAATCTCAGTCCAACGTAACTTTTCGTGGGAAAACACTGACGGTGAAGAAAAGAGTGTTAGTTCTGATATTTATCGTCCTAATGCCCCTGTGTCATGCATCTCAGTACTCTCCTTCTTCCTAATTACCAAAAAGAAGAGAAACATCCTCCATCAGAACAGAGAGTGAAGCTGAGGCTATTGATAAGGCTCTTGATGTGTTGAGGAAACTGGTTGTAAGTCAGAAGCGTCCCCTCGGGTCACCGAACCACCCTGTCCAGGTGTTGGAGAGTTACGGGGGGGGGGGACGGGGGGACCAATTTGACCCCCGTGCCCCCGTCTTTCACAGGAACCCCAAGCACCAGAAGGAAACCAGTTATCCACCATCCTCAAATGGGTGCACACTGACTCGGCGAGCGGCATCGCGGGTGAACGGAGCGATCGTCGCGGTGACGTTCTTCCTGTGAGTAACGCCTCTCGAGATACTGAGCCCCATCCAGCAGTCCCCTCATGAAGACACTACGTCAGATGAACCTGCTGTTTGTCCTCAATCCCAGAGCTCTGAGAAGGTCTATGACAAAGACTAGGAGAGTCAGAGCTATAAGACCTCCTGAAAGATTCATAATGTGAGATGAATCAAGAGATTGACACTTCAGAGTCCACAATGAACTCTTTAATTTCTCTAGTTAAAAGCTTGTTTTAAGTTTGAGGATGCGATCAGATGGGATTAGCAGAATTAGAGGTGCAGCAGGCGTCTCTATAGTCTACGTTTAGTCTGGGGTATGACTCCATCATCTTTGAGTACTTCCAAAACGTCTGAAAGGCGAAAACGTCTTCAATCTCCAAAACTAAGTCTAGCTGCTTATAACTGAACCAGGAAGTGGATTCCTCCACCATGTGGGAGTCTTAGTCAGTCAACACAACACAGAGTCAGTAGACATTTACATGTATGCATTCAGTAGACGCTTTTATCCAAAGCTTACGTGATATTTTTACATTTCAAATGACATTTTTGTTAACTAGTAGTTGTTCGGGGCCAGTCTCCCCTCGAACAACTCAGGGTTAAGTGCCTTGCTCTAGGGAACAACAGTGGCAGCTGGGATTCGAACCCACAACTTTTTTCCAGGCTACTAGCACGCTAGCCATGTTCCTTAACTGCTACGCTACCACCGCCCAAACAAGAGACTGTCGGTGTCCACATTTGCTAACCAGATGTGTGTGGACATGCAAATTTTCAGATGTCAATGTGGTGTGTGTGTGTGTGTGTGTTTGTAAACGTTTTTTTTTTTTTCTGTCAGGTGTGCGAGCGCGTGGTTGCCAGCTGGGTGTGTGTTAGGATGTTCGCCAGAGCTTCACACACACACACACACACACATACACACATAGGTCCGCCCACACACACACCACACACGTCCACACAGGTCTCTCAGGGTTCTAAGGGCTGTGACTCACAGGTTAAACTCTCCAATCATCCAATACAACACACAGACACACACACACAGACACACACACACACATACAACCAGCTCCAACTACACTACACCACACAACACAACACAGCAGTACAGTACACAACACTACACTATACAACTCTACACAACACAACACAACACAACACAACACAACTCAAAACTACATTACACTACACAACACAATACAAACTACACCACACAACACAACACAACACAACACAGCACAGCACAGCACAACACAACACAACACAACACAACACAGCACAGCCCAACACAACACAACACAACACAACACAACACAACACTACACTACACAGCACAACACAACACAACACAACACACACAACACAACACAACACAATATAACACAACACAACACAACACAACACTACACTACACAGCACAACACAACACAACACAACACAACACAACACAACACAACACAACACAACACCACTACACAGCACAGCACAGCACAGCACAACACAACACAACACAACACTACACAGCACAACACAACACAACACTACACAGCACAACACAACACAACACAACACAACACAACACAACACAGCACAGCCCCAGAGTTGAAGGGTGACATCAGACCAATCGCAGGCTCTCTCCTTCTTGTGAGAAAGGAAGAGTCCTTGGCATTTAACCAGTCCTGCAACTCCCACTGAAGTATCCAGAAAGATTTCATTTGTAATGAAACACACACACACACACACACACAACACACACACAAACACACACATTAGCGAGCGTGTAAGAGGGATATGTCTCGTGATTCTAATGTGATTAAACTAAGATAGGACAGACTAGTCCACAAGTCCAGTGACTTAAATTACCCCTCCTCTGTCCCCATCACTCAGTTCAGATCCTCTGGCAGTGAGATCATAGGCACGGGTCGAGGGTCAAGGGTCATGGGTCAAACACAGACCTTAGGCTGTCTCTAATACACTAATAATGTATGACTGATGTTTTTCTGATTATGGCAAAGGCTATCTTCTGCATTGAAGGGATTATCCAGCGTGAATCAAACTGTGGCCTTGTTGTTTGTCGTTGCAGAGTGCTGTTGGACAGCCAAATAGGGAAACGACAGCCAACGTTAGCCGTCGTTTCCTTATGCCCCCATCTGTTAGCGTTAGCGTTAGCATTGCCAATTAGCAATTTTCTGTCTGTGTTGTACAAAATGTTGTTGTTCTTACATCTACAGACAGCCCTCAAAACCCTCAAAGAACAGAGATGTGAATTGATTTTTCCTTTAATGAAGCCCAGTGTGTGTGTGTGTGTGTAAACAAACATCTAGTTAGCTAATTGCACAGCTAATCTGCTAATTGCTCATTGCTTTGAATTGTGTCAGTGTGTTCACATTAATTTTTAAGATGTTAATGTAGTTTTATCCTGCATGTAGTCCTATGGAGCAGGCAGAGCTCTTTTGAACAAAAGAAATGAACCGCCTGACACCTAAATGCTAAATGCTAAATCGGCCATTTCCTTCCTTGTTTAGCTACGTTGTTTATGTTGTTTACGTCCTTTACGTTCTTTACGCCGTTGACGTTGTTTGCTCGTATTTTTTTCTCTACGGAGCTTCCCTACAGTTTGAGACTACATTTTTTTTTTTTTACAACCCAACCATTTCCTCCTTCTCTATTCTTCCTACGTTTTGTTTCTCTCCGTTTCAAAGTCGTTTTCTTTTGTGTTCGTGTGTAATGAAGTGAAGGAATTTACTCCTTATTGAGAACGTAGACTTTCCATGAGACTTGCATTTTCCTAACCAAGGTAGAGAGATTCAAAACAGCCATCAATCGACCCAAAAAACTTTTAGTGAACCACCACAATGTCTCTTAACCTGTTAAATTAAATAAAATTAAGGTAAAACAATTGCATAGGCTGTTAGATGTTATTCATTCATTAATTGCATAAGTTAAAATAATTGCATGCAACTCTCTAAATCTGTCTCATTCCTCTCGTGAACGAGCATGCGCGTACCCAATAGCCCCCTGTAGACTGGTAACGCAGTCTCGCTCTCTCTCCTGGGACGGACAAGCCGGCAACATCTCTCGACCTCCGGTAGCGCCTCGTCGGCTTCACTTCGCCCGAACATCCACGCGCAACACCGGCGTTTTTTTCGTACATCGCCATGAGGTTGTCCGCCGCTTTCCGTAACGCGTACCGGATCCTGCCGACGGGTCTGAAGCATGCGTGCCGCCACGGTTCCCGTTCAACCGGTGCCCGGAGGATCTCGATGCCGATTCCAGTCGGGAGCCACCGTGTCCGTGATGCCAGCACGAGCAGCGGCCAAACGCACGAAGCGGCGGTGAACATCAGAAACCAGCGAGACTGTAATACCGGTGAACACGCGATCAGGTAAAGTTGATTCAAACAAAGGCAAAACACCCACGGATGTTTTCAGGGTAACTTGCACCAGAAAAAAGACAAAGGAAGTTTGGAAAGAGTTTATATTTGCGCTTTTGTTTACAACAGTCTCCGTAGTATCCGTACTTTGACTCGGGGCAACATTTCTTCCAACTGTTAATCGTCCATATGTGTGCGTAATATGGTTAGATTTTGGGCACGTTGGTTTTAAAAAAAAGGTCGCAGTAAGTTTTTTTTTTGGGAAATCACGGCGAATTCGGAACGTCTGCAAAAACGAATCCATTCTAACTTTACGCGCAGCGTCACGTTAGTCATTTGCCGGGCTACCCACGTGTCAGTAGACGCGAGGGGTTGATTTTTTTCTGTGTGTGTGACTTAATGATGAGGAGATCCATCTTCCTCCTCCTTCTCCTCCTCCGGGGACCGATCTTTTGAAACGAGGCTACCCGGGGATGGAGCTTTGCGTGTCCGGCAACGACTAAAGGTTTTTGTCGGTGTTCAGCTCCGTAACCTGGAGTGAACCCCCGACTCCTCCTCCTCCTCCTCCTCCATCCAACACCCCGACTGATGCTCCAGGCGGCAGTAAAGGTGCCTATGGCAAGCCGTGATAACGTTTACTCAGCCGCAAGAGGCCAGCCTCTTTTTTTTAAAAGGGACGAGACATTGACCCAGAAATCCTGATTTATTAAAACAAAACCAACTTGCGGCTCAA
>PYXC01002744.1:0-2500 GCA_015244755.2 Tenualosa ilisha | reverse complement strand
CAACGTGTGCGCAACGTGTGCGCAACGTGTGCGCAACGTGTGTGCAACGTGTCTGCCCAATCCCGCGATGTGTATGTCCACTCTCCTGCAACCCGTGAAACTCTGAGAATTTATTTTCATTTAATTTCATTATTTATTTGAATTGAATTGAATTGAATTGAATTTACAGTAATAGAGATGCATTGATTTTGGGTCTTTCTCCCGTCCCGGAAGAGAAACACGGCATTTATGCTATAAATTGAGATTAGGATTATTTGTTTCGTTTCTCTCCCTGCGCGTCTTTTGACGTTCTGTGAATAGCGCTTCTGTTTCGTTGTTTGCGTTTGTTTTTAAAATGAAATAAAAACGGGCTTATATTCTATTCTTCTCCAATTTAGTTAGCAAGCTCTTAGCAACAGGGTTGCTTGAACGAGCTGCTAAACTATCGTTTTAACGAGAACACAGATAGACAAAGCGACACGCATTTAAATATACATTCACGTTACATTTATGCATTTAGAAAACGCTTTTATCCAAAGCGACATCCAAAAGAGGATAAACATTCAAGCTACAACACAATGAAAGAAACTAACAAAGAGGGCATATTGCTAACATAAAAACTGCACTATTTGAAGTTGAAAGTGCAATAGTGTAATAAAAAGTGCAGTATAAAAGAGAGATTAAGTATAAGAGCTTAAGTGCATTCTCAAAATTCAAGGCAGGAGATATTCTTGGAAGAATGCGTTTAGTGTGTGGGAAAACCTATATGTGTTAACTGTGTGTTAACAGAGTGAGTTAACTATGTGTGTTAACTGTGCATGTTATCCGTGTGTGATAATTCAATTCAATTCAATTCAATTCAATTCAATTCAGTTTTATTTCTACAGCGCCTTTTGCAATAGTATCGTCTCGTAGTGCTTTACAAAAGGAGCACCCAAGAGCAACAGGAAAAACTCTTATGTTTAGTTAGTCTAGGAAAAAACCTTGGGCAGATCCACGACTCAAGGGGCTAACCCAAGAGCAACAGGTGCCAAGGAAAAACTCCCTTATGTTTAGTTTAGTCTAGCAAGAAACCTTGGGCAGATCCACGACTCAAGGGACCCTCCAAGGCTGCGTCCTCGGTCCCCTGCTCTTCACCCTGCTGACACAAGACTGCACACCCACCTACAGCACACCAAGGAGATTGTCATCGTCGTCGACCCCTCCCGGAGAGGTCACGACTCAAGGGGCTAACCCAACTGCCAGGGGTCATGCAGGAAAATTACAATCAGTAGTAACCATGACAGACTACAAGTTGTCTATGGTTTTAGCTAAGGTTCATAATAGTTCATAATAGAGTATTATCCCACTTTTACATGACATGGTAGTCAGTCTATAGGTGGTTATCAGGAATTAGGGCTGGAAAATAGCGTGTGTTATTTGTGTGTGTTATCTGATGTGTGTTACCAGAGTGTTGTTTGTTGAGTTATCTGGTGTGATGTGTGTTTTGGTAGGTCCGGGGGTCGGATGCCGTGGTCGTGTTGGGGGGGTCTCCCTCCCCACTCCTGTCCGGATGGATGAAGCCTGGAGCAGCACTCCTGTCCTGTGCCCCGAGTCAAACAGGTCTCACACACACACACACACACACACACACACACACACACACACACTCAATCACACACACATTTCAGGTAGTGTGTATAAAAATACTTTTAAATCTTTTCACTTTTAAAACTGCATCGCATGACGTCTTTACATAACAGAGAAATGGCCTATATGACCTCCTCTTCCTCACATACACTCTCTTCCTTCCTCTCTCTCTCCCTCTCTCTCCTTCTCTCTCTCTCCCTCCCTCTCTCACATTCACTCTCTTCCTCTCTCTCTTCCTCTCTTTTCCTCTCTCTCTTCTTCTCTCTCTCTCTCTCTCCCTCTCCCTCAATCTCACACTCTCCCTCTCTCACATTCACTCATTTCCTCCCTCCCTCTCTCTCCCTCCCTCTCTCTCCCTCCCTCTCTCACATTCACTCTCTCTCTTCCTTTCTCTCTTTCTCTCTCTTTCTCTCTCTTTCTCTCTCTTTCTCTCTCTTCCTCTCCCTCAATCTCTCACACTCTCTCCCTCCCTCACATTCACTCTCTTCCTCTCTCTCTTTCTCTCTCTCTCCCTCTGCCTCAATCTCTCACTCTCTCCCTCTCTCACATTCACTCTTTTCTTCCTTCCCTCTCTCTCTCTCTCTCTCTCTCCCCCCTCTCTCTCCCTCTCTCACATTTACTTTCTTCCTCCCTCCCTCTCTCTCCCTCTCTCTCTCTCTCTTTCTCCCTCTCCCCCCCTCTCTTAATCTCTCACATTTACTCTTTGTCTCCCTCCCTCTCTCTCCCTCTCTCACGTTCACTCTCTTCTTCCCTCTCTCTCCCTCTCCCTCTCTCTCCCTCTCCCCCTCTCTCCCTCTCCCCCTCTCTCTCTTTCTCCCTCTCTCTCAATCTCTCACATTCTCTCTCTCTCTCTCTCTCTCTCTCTCTCTCTCCCTCCCTCTCTCTGTCCCTG
>PYXC01002743.1:102500-116030 GCA_015244755.2 Tenualosa ilisha | reverse complement strand
CACCAGTAACACACCACAGTAACACAGCAACACACCACAGTAAACACACCACAGTAACACAGTAACACACCACAGCAACACACCACAGTAACACACCACAGTAACACACCACAGCAACACACCACACAACACACCACACAACACACCACAGTAACACACCACAGCAACACACCACACAACACACCACAGTAACACACCACAGTAACACACCACAGCAACACACCACAGCAACACACCACAGTAACACACCACAGCAACACACCACAGTAACACACCACAGTAACACATTAACACACCACAGCAACACACCACAGCAACACACCACAGTAACACACCACAGCAACACACCACAGTAACACACCACAGTAACACAGAAACACACCACAGTAACACACCATAGTAACACACCACATTAACACAACAACTTACCACAGTAACACACTACAGCAACACACCACAGTAACACACCACAGTAACACAGCAACACACCACAGTAACACACCACAGTAACACACCACAGTAACACAGTAACACACCACAGCAACACACCACAGTAACACAGTAACACACCACAGCAACACACCACAGTAACACAGCAACACACCACAGCAACACACCATAGTAACACACCACAGCAACACACCACAGTAACACACCACAGTAACACAGTAACACACCACAGCAACACACCACAGTAACACAGCAACACACCACAGCAACACACCACAGTAACACACCACAGCAACACACCACAGTAACACACCACAGCAACACACCACAGTAACACACCACAGTAACACAGTAACACACCACAGCAACACACCACAGTAACACAGTAACACACCACAGCAACACACCACAGTAACACAGCAACACACCACAGCAACACACCATAGTAACACACCACAGCAACACACCACAGTAACACACCACAGTAACACAGTAACACACCACAGCAACACACCACAGTAACACACCACAGCAACACACCACAGTAACACACCACAGCAACACAGCAACACGCCACAGTAACACACCACAGTAACACACCACAGCCACACACCACAGTAACACACCACAGTAAAAAACCACACAACACACCACAGTAACACACCACAGCCACACACCACAGCCACACACCACAGTAACACACCACAGTAACACACCACAGCAACACACCACAGTAACACACCACAGTAACACACCACAGCAACACAGCAACACACCACAGTAACACACCACAGTAACACACCACAGTAACACACCACAGCCACAAATCCACCAAAGCAATTTTGTCATTTAACTCCTACATGAGGGCACACATGTAGCTGCAGTGTCTGTGTGTATTTGTGTGTGTATGTGTGTGTGTGCGCACACATGCACATCTGTGTGGGTGTTTGGGGGGACAGTGCCTTGAGAGTGAACATATACTACTGTGTGTGTGTGTGTGTGTGTGTGTGTGAGTGAGTGAGTGTGTGTGTGTGTGTGAATACTTTTGGACTTTTAGTTTGTGTGTTTGTTTGTTTCATTGTTTTCTTTCTCCTATTACAGTCATTTTGTGAGTGTGTGTGTGTGTGAGAGTGTGTGTGTGTGTGAGTGTGTGAGTGTGTGTGTATGTGTGTGAGTGTGTGTGAGTGTATGAGTATGAGATAGGCCTAGGTGATTTAGTGAATTCCTGTCTGTGTGCCTACTTGTCTGTGTGTCTATCTATGTGTGTTGTGTGTGTTTGTTGTGTGCACTGTCCATACCTGTGGACATACCTGCAGTATTTTAGTTTATTTCAAATGATTTATTTCTTTGACTTTACTGTCTGTGTGTGTGCGTGTTGTGTGTGCGTGTCTCTGCTCATATACATGTTTTTATTCTATTTATTGAGACAGAGATGACCACATATTCAGTAATAGACTCTATATTTCCAGATAGTCCATACAATAGTCCAAATAGTCAGTACAGTTCTCAATGAGTACAGCAGTGCAGTACTGCCGGTGGACTGTTTCCTCTGGGACTGTAAAAACACTGTAAAGTATGTGTAAAGTATTTTGGAAATGTAGACCTACTTTGCATTTCCTGTATTTTACTATTTGTTTGGCAGAACCGAAAGATTACCAATACAAGGTGGTCGGGAACGTGTTCTGTCTCCTCAACAGGAAACTGAAATCATAAACATGGTCTTAGAAAACATCGGCATAACATTACGGCAAATACTAAGAAAAATAATAGAAAACAATGACGTTTCTAAATACTGACAGCGTAAGCTTATCAACCCTGGACCGTGTCTTGCGCAGAAATCATCTCAGGATGTCATCATCTCAGGACACACACCTATGAAGAAGTATTACGCTTGTGTATTAATTCATCAAATCGATGTAAAGTTTAAATGAACTGTCACGTTAACACAGCGATACAATTTAGCAGCCTGACTGACGTTCACGGCACAGCAACATTCTCACACAACTTGTGATCGAGATGGATTTTATGTCCGTTACACTGCGTTTGGGAGTATGGGACATGGTGATTTTACAAAAGCCAGGATGGGACAGAATGTTTGGATGTAGCGCTAGACAGTGACTAACGAACCAAACTAACGACTCACTTTTGATCACAGCAGCCATCCATTTTGAACTAGTGATGGCAGTTTATTCCAGTAAGTTTTGAATGAGTTTATGTGCGGCGGAAAGAAGTACTTCCGCAAACAAGCCTGTGTTAGCTATCAAAACGTGTAAATTGTTAGCAAAACTACTATACTGGCCCGAATATAAGATGATATTTTTTGTCCTACAAATACTTTTGAAAAAAGGGGGTTGTCTTATATTCATGACTAGACACAAATAGTGAAAACAAGTGTTTTTGTGTTAAATGAATCTGCAGCATCTAATTGGCCTGCAACTGACACCACAATGCAGAGGTAAGATATTGTCTGAAACAAATTCAAAATTAGCCTTGACTGGTGTAAAAGAATGACTGGGTTTACATGCACTTCAGTTTTCTTTGACCCGATCTTGATAATATTTGGGATATGATGTTTAAATGCACAAGAAGCTGGCACTGCATATCCAATCATATTCAGGATACACAAGTCTCTGATGCGGTGCAATGGACTGTCACTGCGTGACTGAATGAGTCTTGTCCAGACTTCAAGGAGAAGCTGTATTTTCAGCGGTAGTCTATGATCAAACTAAGAAAAACTCACTCATACAGACAATGCTGAGCAAACATCACCTGTTACTGTTGCAAAGAGAAGTTGAAAATCAGTCACTGTGCGGTGGAAATGAGAGAAGCTAACCTCTTGCAGGCAGGGCCAACTTGCCCCTCTGACATGTAAGGCTGTAGCCTCTATGTAGCCTAATGCTAAATTTGGTCTACACACAAAAAAGTTTTTTTTTTCTTTTTTCCACAAACATAAGTCTGAAAAAGGGGGGTTGTCTTATATTCAGGCCAACATGGTATATAGTGCAGACGTGGCGACATTTAAAGTCTCACCATCAAATCTCTCGATAACGCCAGAGTGAGCCTTTGTTATTGCCATTTTGTTATTGACTTCTTCCTGCACATAGTGGGTTACTGAGGAAAAATAACATAGAAATAAGATTGTAATTATTTAGTAATTATTCAGTAATATGAGTAGATATAAATTGTTACCATAATTTCACCAATCTTTAACCCCAAAACTACTCTCCTGTTATCGATCTGTAAAGTGTTACTGAATAGGAACTAGCAAACAATCTAACAACATTAAAACAACCTCAGAGAAAATGCTACAGATTGGAAGGTACAGACTGGGTGACAGTAAACTCAAACAGAACCTCCACAAACTCCATAACCTCCACAAACTCCACAAACTCCATAACCTCCACAAACTCCATAACCTCCACAAACTCCACAAACTCCATAACCTCCACAAACTCCATAACCTCCACAAACTCCACAAACTCCATAACCTCCACAAGCTCCATAACCTCCACAAACTCCACAAACTCCATAACCTCCACAAACTCCACAAACTCCATAACCTCCACAAACTCCATAACCTCCACAAACTCCACAAACTCCATAACCTCCACAAACTCCACAAACTCCACAAACTCCATAACCTCCACAAACTCCATAACCTCCACAAACTCCACAAACTCCACAAACTCCATAACCTCCACAAACTCCACAAACTCCACAAACTCCATAACCTCCACAAACTCCACAAACTCCACAAACTCCATAACCTCCACAAACTCCACAAACTCCATAACCTCCACAAACTCCACAAACTCCATAACCTCCACAAACTTCATAACCTCCACAAACTCCATAACCTCCACAAACTCCACAAACTCCATAACCTCCACAAACTCCAAATAGCAGACACAACACACAGTGTGCACACAGACAGTGGAGCTAACAGCTCAGTATGTGCACATGGGCCACAGATTAAGATTAGAAAGCACACACACACACACACACACACACACACACACGGACAAAGAGCAGATTCTCTTAGCTCCTCTTCTTCATCTTCAATCCTGTATCTCATCTACTTTCATTTCTGTTCTTTCATCAAGTCTTTATTCTCTTTCCGACCTATTTATTTTCAGTTTATTCTGCCATTTTTCTGTGAAAACACTGATCTATTTTTTTTTTTTCATTTAAATAATAAAAAGCTTTTTTATTTATTTTGTTTATTTAAGTGGCTTGTTTTTCACTAAGTGATGAAAGAGGGAGAGAGACAGAGAGTGAGAGAGAGGGAGAGAGAGGGAGAGAGTGAGAGAGAGTAAGAGAGAGGGAGAGAGAGAGAGTAAGAGAGAGGGAGAGAGGGAGAGAGAGGGAGAGAGTGAGAGAGAGGGAGAGAGGAGAGAGAGGGAGAGAGAGTGAGAGAGAGGGAGAGAGTAAGAGAGAGGGAGAGAGAGGGAGAGAGTGAGAGAGAGGGAGAGAGGGAGAGAGAGGGAGAGAGAGTGAGAGAGAGAGAGAGGGAGAGAGAGGGAGGGAGAGAGAGGGAGAGAGAGTAAGAGAGAGGGAGAGAGAGCGAGAGAGTGAGAGAGAGGAGAGAGAGGAGAGAGGGAGAGAGTAAGAGAGAGGGAGAGAGGGAGAGAGGGAAAAGGCAGTGCTGGCAGCTCTTAGATGTTTCCAGACATTACAGGTCTGTTGGATGAAGATCTCATTTTTCCTTTTATTATCTCCCAGCCTTTCACTCACACACCACTCACACACACACTCTCGTGCACACATAAAGAGACACACACACTTCCTTCACAGATAAATATACTCATGCAGTGTAGCAAAGAGGGTCTGTTGGCAAGGCAGCCACTCACTCACACACACACACACACACACACACACGCACGCACACACACACACTGCTCCAGCTGCATCATGCCTGTCTGGGGACTGCAGTGTGAAACTGCATATATGAAGCATTTTATTGGACAAAAATGGATTCAACAGTCATTCAGTTTCAGCACACAGGTCTACAAGGTTCTTCAGTTTCAGCACACAGGGTCCTAGAGGAAGGTTCTTCAGTTTCAGCACACAGTTTTTGAAGGTTCTTCAATTCCAGCACACAGGTCTAGAAGGTTCTTCAGTAGAAAATGTGTATACATGCATACACACACACAACATTAATAATATCCCAGGTGGAAAAGAAGTGCAGCAAAGTGCACTTTCCCAAAGAAGCTGATATGTCTGTCCTGTAAATACTACTGCGAAAAGGGGGGTCGTCTTATATTGGTGGACTAGACAAAAATAGTGAAAAAAATTCAATTCAATTCAATTCAGTTTTTATTTATACAGCGCCTTTTACAATAGTATTGTCTCATGGCGCTTCACAGAAGGAGCACCAAAGCAACAGGGGCAAGGAAAAACTCCCTTATGTTCAGTTAATCTAGGAAGAAACCTTGGGCAGATCCACGACTCAAGGGGCTAACCCAACTGCCAGGGGTCATGGAGAAAAATTACAATCAGTAGTAACCATGACAGACTATAAGTTGCCTATGGTTTAGCTAAGGTTCATAATAGTTCATAATAGAGTATTATCCCACTTTTACATTACATGGTAATCAGTCAGAGTTGCAAAAATGTTTGCGTTAAACCAGCAGCGTCTCATTGGCCTACACTTGCCTCAACAGCCTCCAACGCGGCGCAATGGACTGTGACTGCGTGACTGAATGCGTCTTGCTTAGTGCCTGCACAGACTTCCAGGAGTAACTTCGAGGAAAGGTTTTTTCAGCAGTAATCTATGATCAAACTAAGAACTCACTCATACAGGTAAGCAAAGCTGAGCAAACATCAGTGTTTTTTGACATGCCAACACCTGTTACTGAGCGGTGGAAATGAGAGGAAACTTCTCTCCGATGCTAACTTTTAAAATGTTTTCCAATGAGTTGTAACCAGCATTTTCAAATAAAATGATTCACCATATAAGGCAAAATTTGTTCTACTTTGGTTTTCTTTTTCCCCAAAAACTAAAAGGTCGGGTCGTCTTATATTCAGAAGAACCTTCTAGACCTGTGTGCTGGAATTGAAGAATTGAAGAATTGAAGAAGCTTCAAAAAATTGAAGAATTGAAGATTTGAAGAATTGAAGATTTGAAGAATTGAAGAACCTTCAAAAACTGTGTGCTGAAACTGAAGAACCTTCTAGACCTGTGTGCTGGAATTGAAGAACCTTCAAAAACTGTGTGCTGAAACTGAAGAACCTTCTAGACCTGTGTGCTGAAACTGAATGACTGTTGAATCCATTTTGTCCGATCTAGCACAATTCCAAGTACTAGTATCTTCCTTCTCATCCAGTGTCACTGCTGCGAAAAAGGCTTTCTATCATGACAAGATTAACAACGCCACGGACACCAAGAAACTCTTTTCCACCTTTAAATCTTTACTAAACCCACCTCCTCCACCTCCTCCAACTAACCTCACAGCTGACACTTTTGCTGCATTCTTCACTAACAAAGTTGCAGCTATTAGTAGTCAGTTCTCAAACCAATCTACACAGGTTCCTTCTCCTAGCCTCTCTACACCAACTGCTTCCTTTTCTTCTTTCACTCCTCTCTCCGAGGCAGAGGTGTCTAAGCTTCTCACAGACAGCCGGCCTACCTCTTGTCTTCTGGATCCTATCCCAACAACCCTTCTTCAAGACATTACCCCCACAATTGTGACAGCAACCACACATGTGGTCAATGCGTCACTAACTAGGGGTACATTTCCCACTGCCTTCAAACAAGCCCAGGTAACACCACTGCTCAAAAAAACCATCCCTCGCTCCCACTCAAGTGGAGAACTACCGGCCTGTCTCTCTTCTTCCCTTCCTTTCCAAAAGCCATTGAACGAGCTGTCTTTTAAACAGGTCACAGGATTTCTCACTCAGAACAACCTCCTCGACTCCAACCAATCCGGCTTCAGAAGTGGCCACTCCACTGAAACGGCGCTTCTGTCTGTGACGGAAGCATTAAAAGAGGCCAGAGCGGCAGGTCAGTCCTCAGTGCTCATCCTGCTGGACCTATCAGCAGCATTTGACACGGTCAACCACAGCATCCTACTGGACAAGCTGACCAACATTGGGATTAATGGCACAGCGCACTCCTGGTTCAAGTCCTATCTTACTGGACGGTCGTTCAACGTATCGTGGCTAGGACAGACATCGGCACTTTACCAACTCACCACAGGAGTACCCCAAGGATCTGTGCTGGGGCCCCTTCTCTTCGCACTGTACATCACCTCGCTGGGCTCAATCATCCACTCCCATGGCTTCTCTTACCACTGCAATGCGGATGATACCCAGCTCTATCTGTCCTTTCCGCCGGACGACTCCACGGTGTCATCACGGATCTCTGACTGTCTCGCCGATATATCTGCATGGATGAAAGGACATCACCTCCAACTAAATCTCTCCAAAACTGAACTGCTGGTCCTCCCAGCCAAACAAGCCATACATCACGACATCAGTATCAAGATCGACTCCCTGTCTGCTCCCTGTCACCAAAGTGGCAAGAAACCTAGGTGTCATGATCGATGACCAACTGACCTTTGCAGATCACGTTGCCTCTGTGGCTCGGTCGTGCAGTTTTTCCCTATTCAACATAAGGAAGATCAGGCCGTACCTAACCCAACATGCAACCCAGCTCCTGGTTCAGACCCTGGTTATCTCTCGTCTTGACTACTGCAATGTCCTCCTATCAGGCCTACCAGCCTGTGCAGTGAGACCGCTACAGATGATCCAGAATGCAGCTGCACGTCTGGTCTTTAACCAGCCAAAAAGGGCACATGTCACACCTCTGTTCATTGAACTGCACTGGCTGCCCTTGGCTGCTCGCATTAAATTCAAGGCACTTATGTTGGCCTACAGGGTGAATGATGGCTCTGCTCCCATCTACTTGAATTCTCTTCTGAAGCCCTATGTCACCCGACGACCACTACGCTCCTCTAAGGAACGTTTTCTAGCACGGCCAACACCTTGTGCAGGTCGGTCCAGACTCTTCTCATATCTGGTTCCGCGCTGGTGGAATGACCTCCCAAGTGCTACCAGATCAACTGATACCCTCTCCACCTTCAAGAAACTCGTGAAGACTAAGCTCTTCCAAGAATATCTCCTGGCGTAAACTTTGAGAATGCACTTAATATTTTAATTTCTCTACATTGTGTTACACTATTGCACTTTCAACTTAAAACAGCGCAGATTCTGTGTTAGCAATATGCACTCCTTGTTAGTTCATTGTGTTGTAGCTTGAATGTTATCCTCTTTTGTAAGTCGCTTTGGATAAAAGCGTCTGCTAAATGCCTAAATGTAATGTAATTCAGGATCGTCTTATATTCTGGCCAATATGGTATATTTGGGTTATTTTTGAGTGACCAGCTGTTTAGATAGGTAAGACCAGCTTGACTAGCTGTGACACTGTTTAGATAGGCAAGACTAGCTTCATTAGCCGTGACACTAAGTTTAGATAGGCAAGACTAGCTTCATTAGCCGTAACACTATGTTTAGATAGGCACGACTAGCTTCATTAGCTGCGACACTATGTTTAGATAGGCAAGACTAGCTTCATTAGCCGTGACACTAAGTTTAGATAGGCAAGACTAGCTTCATTAGCCGTAACACTATGTTTAGATAGGCACGACTAGCTTCATTAGCTGTGACACTGTTTAGATAGGCAAGACTAGCTTCATTAGCTGCGACACTATGCTTAGATAGGCAAGACTAGCTTCATTAGCTGTGACACTGTTTAGATAGGCAAGACTAGCTTCATTAGCTGTGACACTGTTTAGACAGGCAAGCCTAGCTTCATTAGCTGTGACACTATGTTTAGATAGGCAAGACTAGCTTCATTAGCTGTGACACTGTTTAGATAGGCAAGACTAGCTTCATTAGCTGTGACACTGTTTAGATAGGCAAGACTAGCTTCATTAGCTGTGACACTATGTTTAGATAGGCAAGCCTAGCTTCATTAGCTGTGACACAATGTTTAGATAGGCAAGACTACCTTCATTAGCTGTGACACTGTTTAGATAGGCAAGACTAGCTTCATTAGCTGTGACACTGTTTAGATAGGCAAGACTAGCTTCATTAGCTGTGACACTATGTTTAGATAGGCAAGACTAGCTTCATTAGCTGTGACACTGTTTAGATAGGCAAGACTAGCTTCATTAGCTGTGACACTATGTTTAGATAGGCAAGACTAGCTTCATTAGCTGTGACACTGTTTAGATAGGCAAGACTAGCTTTATTAGCTGTGACACTGTTTAGATAGGCAAGACTAGCTTTATTAGCTGTGACACTATGTTTATCTGGTTTTTGGCTGTTTGAGGAGTTGGATGAGTAAATGCATGAAGGACGTTTTCCTTTTGTTCAGAAAATCAAACTTCAGTGCTGCACTCATTTTGGATCATCGTTTAAAACAACAACACAACGCAGAAGTTAGATGTCCATATCCATACTCATAGGTACACACACACACACACACACTGACACACACTCTTACAGACACACACACACAGACACACTCACACAGATACAGACACACACTCACACAGACACACACACACACACACACACACACACACACACACACACACACACACACTGACACACACTCACACAGACACACACACACACACACACACACACACACAGACACACACACAGACACACACACACTCACACAGATACAGACACACACTCACACAGACACACACACACACGCACATCCAACTGGCAGTTTTTTTTAAGAATATGCTAAACGTGGCATAAGATGACACAAGGTATTACAGAAAGTTCTCCGAGAATCCAGTTCTAAGAACTAACTCCTCATAGTCACTCACCACGACACTCTTGCGTTTCATTTGACTGCTACAGAAACCCACACGAACGCATGTGGATGCTGCAGTGTTGGGGCTGCAATTTCAGATGAATAGAAAACTTTAGAGGAAGATCAAATAATGTTTCCCCCACACCACTGACCTCCCTTATACCTCTTTTCCACCAGCGCCATGCCAGTGCCAGTCCCAGTCCCAGTGTTGGACACCAGCACCAGCACTGACACGCACTTCCACAGGTTTCAGCACCGACATTTGTATAGCAAATTGTTACCATGGTTACATTCATGGAGCCTTGGTCCGGGGGTCATTTACAATCATTTCAGATGATTAATTTTGACACTTCAAGGCAAAAACAGATATAAAGTATGTTCACTAAAATAGTCAAACTTCTCATTTTAGCATAATTTCACACTTGGACATTATGAATGAACCCTGTCGAAATTATGCTATTTAATAAAATACTTTTGTTGAGACGATGTATTCATGTCAGCGTAAAGCTAGCTGAGGGATTTATGGTGGTATTGGCCAGCGCAGGTAGAAGTTGTACCTAGAAAACACGAATGGGCTATGCGTTGACTGATATTTGCGTTATGATAAACAAAACAAACTAGTTATCAAACGTTGTTAACTTACGGCAGACAGATGGGACAGCCACATATCAAATGCGCATGTATGAGCTCAAATAAATTCAGCTTTATATTCAATTAATTTTAAATTTAAAGTAATTCTAACTTCAAATGATTTGATGCTTGATTATTTGACTTATATGAATTTCATTTTCTAATTAACTTTTAATTACATTTTTGTTACTTTAACCTCTCATACATAGATGGCATGGCTCTAACAAGCATCATTATTTGAGCTCATACGTTACATTTTTATTTCCCTGTTGTTTTCATTTTGAATTAGACTTTATATTTAAGCCTTATGCAATTCCATGTGCCACCATTCAATTCAAGCACATTCATTTACTTTTAAAAAGACTTTAGTTTTAGGTGGGAAAGAGGCCGCGCTGGTGGGAAAGAGGCCGTGCTGGTGGGAAAGAGGCCGCGCTGGTGGGAAAGAGGCCGTGCTGGTGGGAAAGAGAGGGAAAGAGGCCGTGCTGGTGGGAAAGAGGCCGCGCTGGTGGGAAAGAGGCCGTGCTGGTGGGAAAGAGGCCGCGCTGGTGGGAAAGAGGCCGTGCTGGTGGGAAAGAGAGGGAAAGAGGCCGTGCCTGGTGGGAAAGAGGCCGTGCTGGTGGGAAAGAGGCCGTGCTGGTGGGAAAGAGAGGGAAAGAGGCCGCGCTGGTGGGAAAGAGGCCGTGCTGGTGGGAAAGAGAGGGAAAGAGGCCGCGCTGGTGGGAAAGAGGCCGCGCTGGTGGGAAAGAGGCCGCGCTGGTGGGAAAGAGGCCGCGCTGGTGGGAAAGAGGCCGTGCTGGTGGGAAAGAGGCCGCGCTGGTGGGAAAGAGAGGGAAAGAGGCCGCGCTGGTGGGAAAGAGGCCGCGCTGGTGGGAAAGAGGCCGTGCTGGTGGGAAAGAGGCCGCGCTGGTGGGAAAGAGGCCGCGCTGGTGGGAAAGAGAGGGAAAGAGGCCGTGCTGGTGGGAAAGAGGCCGCGCTGGTGGGAAAGAGGCCGCGCTGGTGGGAAAGAGGCCGCGCTGGTGGGAAAGAGGCCGCGCTGGTGGGAAAGAGGCCGTGCTGGAGGGAAAGAGGCCGTGCTGGTGGGAAAGAGGCCGTGCTGGTGGGAAAGAGGCCGCGCTGGTGGGAAAGAGGCCGTGCTGGTGGGAAAGAGAGGGAAAGAGGCCGCGCTGGTGGGAAAGAGGCCGCGCTGGTGGGAAAGAGGCCGTGCTGGTGGGAAAGAGGCCGCGCTGGTGGGAAAGAGGCCGCGCTGGTGGGAAAGAGGCCGCGCTGGTGGGAAAGAGGCCGTGCTGGTGGGAAAGAGAGGGAAAGAGGCCGTGCTGGTGGGAAAGAGGCCGCGCTGGTGGGAAAGAGGCCGCGCTGGTGGGAAAGAGGCCGCGCTGGTGGGAAAGAGGCCGTGCTGGAGGGAAAGAGGCCGTGCTGGTGGGAAAGAGGCCGTGCTGGTGGGAAAGAGAGGGAAAGAGGCCGCGCTGGTGGAAAAGAGGCCGTGCTGGTGGGAAAGAGGCCGTGCTGGTGGGAAAGAGGCCGCGCTGGTGGGAAAGAGGCCGTGCTGGTGGGAAAGAGGCCGTGCTGGCAGAAAGGGTTTTTACCGTCTGCATGGAGGAAAAGGCTGACTGACAGACACTGGGCGCTATTTTCACGATCATGTGCGCATTGTCTAAAGTGAGTCGTGCAAGCTGCTTTGGGGGCGTGCCCGACACAATTTGGTATTTTGACGGCGGGAAAAGCGAACATTGCGCCAGGCGCATGGTTCAAAAGGGTTGGTCTTAAAGTACTGCATTAGTCATGGGTGTGTTTTGGGCGTAACATACAATTAACCAATCAGGATTTATACTCTCATTCCCTTTAAAGCCAGCGGCGCATTTTCCATGGTGTGTTGCTATTACGATGGCGAATTTCCCCGGAAGACTGGAGCGTTTTTCGATGGAGGAGACCGATCTGCTAGTGCGTGAGGTAAAAGCGTGTGAACAGGTTATCTTCGGGGATGGAAAGAATCCCCCCAAACCTCCACGGGTCAAGGAAGTATGGAGGAAATATCCTCAGTTATGTCCTCCGCCTTTGGCAAAAAAAGAACATCCGAACTCTGCCGAAAGCGGTACAACGATGTTAGAAGACGGGGGAAACAAAAGCTTTCAACGCAAAGAAAAAATCAAAAACAACCAATAGTTTTACCGCCATTACTGATCCGTGATTACAGCAATGTGAATCTTAAATAACTTTATAAATTAATAATATTGTGATATATATATGTGATGTACATTTATATTTCATATTTCCAGGGACTCCATAATTTTTTTCTCCACATGAAAAACTTTTGTATAAACCTGCTGCGCGCTCCTGCTGATGAGAGAAGCAGGGTGTTCGCGCATTGTGCACGCTTTCATATCCCAAAGCGCTGTGCGCCCCTAAAATAGCTTTTCAGCAACGCGCAACTGACGACAGACCAGGGTTTTGTTGGTCACTGGCGGATTTCATTTTTGCGTCCTTATAATAGCATCTGGCACGCTTTGCGCCAGACCACACCTCTTCTTTTCGCTGACACACCCGTGACGGCGCAGTGTCATCTGCTATCTAGACAACGTGATTTTTTGCCGGAAAAAATGAACGATGCGCTGGCACAG
>PYXC01002743.1:75000-92500 GCA_015244755.2 Tenualosa ilisha | reverse complement strand
ACACGCACAGAAGCAAACGCGATTTGAGCCATGTTTGAAATGGTTGTGTGGAAAAGCACACACGGTCACATGGCTGTTAAAGGCTACACAAAAACAGACAAACGTCCGTCGAGTTCAGTGGATCCCCTGGCAAACCTGTTGACGCGAGGCTTCCCTCCGATCCTTGCCACCCATGTCGGGAGCTCGCTAGTCCAGCCTTTGGTCTCGCTCGGAACGGATCAGTAGATTGTTTTCTGGTGGCATTCCGAATGTCCGTTCTGTTGTCACTGCGACCTTCGGGGAGCCTCTTCGGTAAACAAAAGAGCAAACACAGTCACCACACATCGGCACAGCTGAGTGCTCGCCACCGTGTCCATTCATTCGGCCGTTTCCTAGTGGGGTAGTCCATCCCTCCCTCTCCTGGCGTCTGGCACTGCTCCGGATCAGCGTCTCTCTGTCCGGCCAGCAGAGGGCGCGGCACAGGAGGAGAACATCTTGAGTTCCACCAAGTTGACTTTACCTCCCCCACCCCGCGGTGTGGCGATTGTGTGCGGGGACAAAGTCGCTCTCGAGGGTTACAGAAGTTGATTTCAGTCGGTGTCAGTGTGGCTTTGCACTACAGTTTACCATAAGCTCTTCCCACATCTGCAGGTGAAATCCAGTGTCAGTCAGTTAGTAGCCTTGTTGTTCAAGGTAACTGAATGCTGTCTGTAGAAAAAGGGACCAGAAAATGTGATGCCAAATAGACCGAAAACAAACCAATAACTAATGTTAACTGAATGGGGCATAGCAAAATGAAAGTGAAAGTAAGTTACTGTGCCCCATTCACTTAGTGTTGTTGCTTTACTGTTTGGTCAATGTTACATCACATTTTCTTCTGATTTTTCCTACCAACAGCACTTGGTGACCTCTAACAACAGGACACTTGGTGACCTCTAACAACAGGACACTTGGTGACCTCTAACAACAGGACACTTGGTGACCTCTAACAACAGGACACTTGGTGACCTCTAACAACAGGACACTTGGTGACCTCTAACAACAGGACAACGGGTCTTGATTGACCTCTAACAACAGGACAACAGGTCTGTGGACTGATTCACAAGAGACCCAACAGGTCTGTGGACTGATTCACAAGAGACCCAACAGGTCTGTGGACTGATTCACAAGAGATTTCTGCCTAAAACATAGTTACACACACAAACATTCTTTATCTTGTCTTGGTCTGAATATTTTCTGTATTTTAATGAAGATGCTGTGTGTGTGTGTGTGTGTGTGTGTGTGTGTGTGAGAGAGAGAGAGAGAGAGAGAGAGAGAGAGAGAGAGAGTGCACATTTTGGAGGTGCACGTCAGGCAATGCAGATGCTGTGGTGTCATGCCAACTTAGATGAATTGGCCATTACACATGTGAGTCTCATGTGCACTCCCTCAAGGTTCAAACACCTGGGGGGGGGGGGGGTTATGTCACACAAAGTTACCCCTGTCCTTTGTTTGCATAGTGCTTGTAGGCTTGAGAGATTGAATGAGTCTGCATTTGCCTACAGTTTTGTCTGTCCTTATTTCCAGTTTCATGGAAGGAATCAAGTGTGTGTGTGTGTGTGTGTGTCCGTGTGTGTGTGTGAGTGTTTTGCTGTAGTAGTGCTAGCTAGAGTAATGGGCAAGCTATATGGCTGAGCTGTGTGTGTGTGTGTGTGTGTGTGTGTGTGTGTGTGTGTGTGTGTGTGTGTGTGTGTGAGTAGTGGATCTCAGTGGATGTAACACCATGACTATACTGTTTTTATTCATTTGTATTAAAATGACAATGATCTTGCCGACACAAGTCCTTGTGTGTGAGGGATTCTCTGCAGGCTACACTTGACAGAACACACCCACTGGCTTGACCCACTGGGTTAAAACACTCCAGTATTATTCGGCCTCCTGTATGCAGTTTTAGCATCCTAGACACAGGATGTACCCAACCAGTGGCACATTTCCATTACGGACCGGACATGACAGACTGGACAGGATGTAGGGACCCAAGGGTGTCTAAGAATGGTGCCAGCCTGGCGCAGAGGCGCTTCTTCTGGACGTCCTCAGGCAGGTAGTGGAGTCCCTGTGATAATGTGGTTTCACCACCTGCTGCAGTGCCTTTCGGTCGGTGACAGAGCAGTTCCAACGCTAGACTGTGATACATTTGGTGAAGATGCTCTCAATCGCACAGCAGCAGAAGTTACCCAGGATGTCAGTACACAGAAGACAGCGGGTTCTTCTTCCACGTCCTCAAGTAGAAGAGCTGGAGGTGTTGATCATCCTGGACAGGCTCTTAGAGGGTCCTTCTGGACAGGTTTTTGCAGCGTCCCCAGGATCTTGAAGCTGGAGACACGTTAAACATCCATGCCGTTGATGTGGACGGGTTCATGTGTGGGAAAAGGGAAAGGACTCTGTATTGAGGGTATGGTGTGTTTAGTTCAACAAAAATACCACCTTTTCTCTGTCATTTCAAAGTCAGCTGTTATTGGGAGTGTTATTCCTTGTGTTAGAGCGCCCTCTAGCGGCCTGTTGGTTATGTACTACATTACTCGTGTTTTCCCGCCAGTCTGCTTTCTAGCCTTCTTGACTGGGAGAGGTACATATTGGACAGAACTCGATTGTAAGAGAAATTTCAGGGTTGTAATGTCACTGTTGACATTGTTGCATACAGTGATTCCTACATGAACACTATCATATTTTTTTTTTTGAGAAACCTGTTTCTAACGTGAACTTTGAGAGCACTAGATAGCTAGCTAATGGGAAACTAGCTAATCCCACTGCTTTGATCTGTGTATGTTAGCGCTCACCATTTTATCTTCACAGATGATTATAATGTTGAAAAGCCTTTTGACTTTGGCGATTACATATGCAGTTTAGCTCATGCAGTTTTTACCAGTGTAGATCTGTGGCCATTAAGATGCATTTCAAGTGCAAATAGTTTGCAAATAGCAGTAATGTGGTGTGCAATAGTTAATTTTTAAAAATCATTTTATTGTGTTTTGTCACTGTTCAATTATTCAGTAGTTTCATATTAATTGGATGTTAAACATGATGTGATTGTATAAAGTGATTGTAAATTGTGTGACTCATCAAAACAGTCTATAAGTGATATTTCTGAATCTTGGTGTATATTGCAAATATTGTAAAATTATTGTGTTTTAGCTCCTCAAACATAAATAATAAATAGTATGTTGTTGAGAGAGAGAGTGAGAGAGAGAGAGTGTGTGTGTGTGTGAAGGGGAAAAAATGGAAAGTGTAGTGAATAGACTGACAGGCTCAGGCTCAGGCTGTCATTGTTTCAGTGTTCATAAGCCTTGTCGCTTGTTGGAAAAAACTGTTCTGAAGTCTGTTGGTCTGAGCCTTAAGACTATGGTATTGCTTGCCAGATGGTAACAGCTGTAACAGTCCATGACTAGGATAGCTGGGGCCCTTTCTGATTCCTTTGACCTTCCTGATACATCGCCTCTTGTTCAGTTCCTTGATGGAGGACAGGTCACATTCACAGATGCTGTGTGCTGTGCACACAACTCTTTGCAGTGTTTTTCGTTTGGTGACAGTGCAACTTCCAAACCATGCAGTGATGCTTCCAGTCTGTGGTGCCTCTATCAAAGGCCTTCAGGATCTTTGTCCACATACCAAACTTCCTTAGTCGTCTGAGGTGGAAGAGGTACTACTGAGCTCTTTTAACTATCTGGTCAGTGTGGCTATCCCAGGTCAGGTCTTGTGTGATGTTCTGGTCAGTGTGGCTATCCCAGGTCAGGTCTTGTGCGATGTTCTGGTCAGTGTGGCTATCCCAGGTCAGGTCTTGTGTGATGTTCTGGTCAGTGTGGCTATCCCAGGTCAGGTCTTGTGTGAGGTTTGCTACCCCAGGTCAGGTCTTGTGTGATGTTCTGGTCAGTGTGGCTACCCCAGGTCAGATCTTTTGTGATGTTCAATTCAATTCAATTCAGTTTTATTTCTACAGCGTCTTTTACAATAGTATTGTCTCATGGCGCTTCACAGAAGGAGCACCCAAGAGCAACAGGGGCAAGGAAAAACTCCCTTATGTTCAGTTAATCTAGGAAGAAACCTTGGGCAGATCCACGACTCAAGGGGCTAACCCAACTGCCAGGGGTCATGGAGAAAAATTACAATCAGTAGTAACCATGACAGACTATAAGTTGCCTATGGTTTTAGCTAAGGTTCATAATAGTTCATAATAGAGTATTATCCCACTTTTACATTACATGGTAATCAGTCTATAGGTGGTTATCAGGAATTATGGCTGGACAATGTAGCAGCGGCCAGGCATAGTGACAAACTCAAAGGAGTGAGATGGGTCATGAGGGTAACAGTAAGGGTCCATTTGACAGCGCCATTGTGAGGGGGGGTCAATCACGAAGCCTCAGGAAGGGGAGTCGGGCCCAGCATCGGCGTCCAGGAAGGTCCTCTGTGATGGGGAGTCGGTCCTGACATGGGCCTCCTGTAGTGTTGGTTGTAGTCCACTCAGGAGGGGAGAGTGAGAGGAGTCCACCAGAATGAGGTCTGGTCAGTGTGGCTATCCCAGGTCAGGTCTTGTGTGATGTTTGCTACCCCAGGTCAGGTCTTGTGTGATGTTCTGGTCAGTGTGGCTATCCCAGGTCAGGTCTTGTGTGATGTTTGCTACCCCAAGTCAGGTCTTGTTTGATGTTCTGGTCAGTGTGGCTATCCCAGGTCAGGTCTTATGTGATGTTCTGGTCAGTGTAGCTATCCCTGGTCAGGTCTTTTGTGATGTTCTGGTCAGTGTGGCTATCCCAGATCAGGTCTTGTGTGAAGTTCTGGTCAGTGGCTATCCCAGGTCAGGTCTTGTGTGATGTTTGCTACCCCAGATCAGGTCTTGTGTGAAGTTCTGGTCAGTGGCTATCCCAGGTCAGGTCTTGTGTGATGTTTGCTACCCCAGATCAGGTCTTGTGTGATGTTCTGGTCAGTGTGGCTATCCCAGGTCAGGTCTTGTGTGATGTTTGCTACCCCAGATCAGGTCTTGTGTGATGTTTGCTACCCCAGGTCAGGTCTTGTGTGATGTTCTGGTCAGTGGCTATCCCAGGTCAGGTCTTGTGTGATGTTCTGGTCAGTGGCTACCCCAGGTCAGGTCTTGTGTGATGTTCTGGTCAGTGGCTATCCCAGGTCAGGTCTTGTGTGATGTTCTGGTCAGTGGCTATCCCAGGTCAGGTCTTGTGTGATGTTCTGGTCAGTGGCTACCCCAGGTCAGGTCTTGTGTGATGTTTGCTACCCCAGGTCAGGTCTTGTGTGATGTTCTATCCCAGGTCAGGTCTTGTGTGTTAGGTTGTTGACCCTTTCCACTGCTACTCTCTCTCTCTCTGTCTGTCTCTCTCTGCTTCTCGTCCTCACTCCTCCTGTCTGTTACCTCCTCTCTTTTTCCCTTCTTCTAACAATATCCCTCTCTCTCTCTCTCTCTGTCTCTCTTCTTTCTCCATCCCTACTCACCTCTTATAATACTAACAAATATAATCTAATTCTAATGTAGTTGAAATGATGTAATAACACATCTATTATGGGACTGTAGTTACTATAACATATTATGGGAGTGTGACTCTACTGTAGTTAATATAATAATAACAACTAATATCTTGTGATAAAAGAATGATATATAATAACAGTATAATTATACTATTATAATGGCCAATTATATTCCTATATTTTATAATCCTATAATTATAATAGAATAAGAAGAAATGATATTCCTCCATCCTTCTCTCCCTTCATATCTCTCTCTCTACTGTGTCAACCCTCCACACACATACTCTCTCACACACACATTCAGACACGCAAACACACACACACACACGCACACACACACACACACACACACACACACACACACTTAAGTATGTTTTCATCTCCATCGCTCTCTCTTTTTCCATCTCTCTCTCTCTTTAAAATCAGACAGTCCAGCGCACGTCTTTCATCTGTCTCCAAAGCTGCCTTCCTCCTGCCAGACCGGCCATATGAGGGGGGCACACACACACACACACACACATACACACACAGACTGACGCACACACACACACACACACACACGGAAACTCACCTATATAAACACACACAGACACACACTTATGTACACCCTTATGCACAGTCACACTTGCAATCCACTCAAATAGACATTAAAACACACTACACACACACGCACACACACACACACACTCAGTCCCAGATTACCCAGCCTGTCCTGCCAGGTTGGCCATATGTGGAGCATTAGCCTCCCTCACCGCACCCAGCCAACCATACTCACATCAAACAGCCCTCACACACCACTCACACACACACACACACACACACACACACACATACACACGCAGATGTAGTGTATCCTTCTGCTAGCAGCTGGTTAGTCTGAGGACTACAGGTGAGTGTGTTTGTGTGTTTGTGTGTGTGAGTGTGTGTGTGTGTGTGAGAGAGAGAGAGAGAGAGAAAGACACACAGATGTAGATCATCCTGCTAATAGCCGGTCAGTCTGAGGCCTACACGTGAGTGATAGAGTGTGTTTGTGTGTGTGTGTGTGAGAGAGAGAGAGACATACAGATGTAGTGTATCCCTCTGTTAGAACTGATCAATCTGAGACCTACAGGTGAGTGTGTCTGAGAGTGTGTGTATGTGTGTGACAGATGTAGTGCATCCTTCTGCTAACAGCCGCTTAGTCTGAGGTGAGCGAGTGTGCGTGTGTGTGTGTGGTTCATAAACTGTAGATGTGGTTTATCCCCATGCTAACACTTAGTCTGTGAGCAATGAATGCCCACACAAAGGATCACTTACAGAGTTAAAGGGTCACTGCATATCTCCTTACAGAGTTAAAGGGTCTCTGCGTATCTCCAACCCTTAGTGTAAACAAACTCAAACAAGCAGCTCCATTAATCCCCAGTGTCCTGCCCTAGGCCTGCTATCATGGTGCTCAGTCTTCACTCAAAGTGTGTGTGTGTGTATGTATATGTGTGAATGCACGTGTTTATATGTGTATGTCTGCATCTGTGTGTGTATCTGCATGCATGTGTGTATTTGTGTGTATTGTGTGTGAGTATGTGTGTGTGTGTGTGTGTGTGAGTATGTGTGTGTGTGTGTGTGTGTGTGTGCATGTGTATGTGTCTGTACTCGGCGTCACCAGAAGCCCTCAGCCACCCAGTTAATCCGAAGCTCCTGCTCTTAAGCCTATTAAAGCCAAGGAAGAGCAATGTGTGTGTGCCCATGTCTGTGTGTGTGTGTGTGTGTCTGTCTGTGTGTGTGTGTGTGTGTGTGTGTGCCCATGTCTGTCTGTGTGTGTGTGTGTGTGTCTGTGTGTGTGTGTGTGTGTGTGTGTGTGTGTGTGTGTGTGTGTGTGTGTGTGTGTGTGTGCCCATGTGTGTGTGTGTGTGTGCCTATTAAAGCCAAGGAAGAGCAATGTGTGTGTGCCCATGTCTGTCTGTCTGTGTGTGTGTGTGTCTGTCTGTGTGTGTGTGTGTGTGTGTGTGTGTGTGTGTCTCTGTGTGTGTGTGTGTGTCTGTGTGTGTGTGTGTGTGTGTGTGTCTGTGTGTGTGTGTCTGTCTGTGTGTGTGTGTGTGCCCATGTCTGTGTGTGTGTGTGTGTGTGTGTGTGTGTGTCTGTGTGTGTGTGTGTGTGTGTGTGTGTGTGTGTGTGTGTGTGTGTGTGTGTGCCTATTAAAGCCAAGGAAGAGCATGCTTAAGCACCTCAGCCAGGAACCCAGACACACACCACTGATTACACACTACACACACGCCAGTAATTACACACTAAACACACACACACACTTCTGACACAGACACAGCGGTGATTACATTCTTCACACACTAAACACACACGCACACACACACACATTTGGGATTCACACACTAAACACACTCACACACACTCATACACTGAGTGTGTAGGACACACTAAAGAGGCCTGTGCCTCTAGGCAGCTTTCACTGATTCAAACTACAGTATTGGACAAGCTGACATGAACATCACCAGGTGGTGAGGTCCCTATGGAGGTGCTGACGCAGTGCAGCGGACATACAGGGACACGTATACGGGGTACGGTGAGTAGGAAGTGGAATGTGGTCGTTGTCTGGTGACTGCAAAGCTAACGGTTAGCCTAGCATATCTACATTATGAGTAGCATGTGGCGCCCCCTGCTGGACCTCACGGAGAAGCTTCAGTCAGGTCTGTGGGTCCTCTAGCACACACACCCCTGTCCCCCCCACGCCCCCCAGCGGGTGAAATGTAACACACACTCTTTACTCCGTTGCAAAGAGTTGGTCAGGGCCACACTGCTGACCACATTAATATGAGACATTATCCCACAAGTTCGGATTTTAGCTGTGAAGTTTTCACAGAGTTTCATTACAAAAGCCATTTCTGCAGCATAAAAAATGCATAATTAGCGTGTAACTAGTTTGTGTCATGCTCTGTATTCTGACAGTGCTTACATTGTTGTTTTTCACTGTTGTTGCTTACATTGTTAGACTGTAAAACACACATATAGGTGCGCAAAATAGGTTATGTGTTATTTGTCCATATGGAAAATTGGGTTAATTCTTCGCCATCTGTTGTGAGTATGTTTACGCATGTATCATACATTGTTTTGAGATATCCTTTTTGGTAATGTGACAACTAACCCATCTGGAGTTGCATTTCGTGGAACTGTACAAAAATGAAAGATCATAGGTACAGACTTCAAGTGTATCTGTAGCAGAGACGTGTGCATTACTTCTATAAAAATATTTTTAATCTTTTTTTAGTTTTTTTTTAAGATCTAGTTTTTTTTTAGTTGAGTTATTGTAACCAAAAAGTGTTATGTTGTGCCTGCCCTCCCTAGGATAAATAGTAAAGTTAAATGCAGATTCAAACACATGATGCTTTGCAAAAGAGAATAGAATAGAATAGAATAGAATAGAATAGAATAGAATAGAAAGCCTTTATTGTCATTATACACAGTATAATGAGATTTAAAGCAACTCCTTAAAAGTGCACACAGTGCAAAGTATAAATGTCTTATGTAAAACTATTACAAAGTATAAATAAGTCCTTTACAAAAACTGCTGTACAAAACTACCATGGAAGAGAAGAAAAACACTATGTAAAGCCACTGAGTACCCAGACAGACAATAACAGATGCGACAGACATGAGTACAAACTGGCAAGCAGCATACAGTCTGTTGAGGTAGTGTACTGGTGGATGCAGGCATTTGTCAGTAGTGATCCTCTCACACCACACACAGTTCACAGGCCAAGTAGTCTCACCCCTGGTAGAAAGCATGGAGAACAACAGCGTCAGTCAGGTTGTGGGTTCTCTGGTCTGTAGTGCCCCCTGGTGGACAGCATGGAGAACAACAGCGTCAGTCAGGTTATGGGTTCTCTGGTCTGTAGTGCCCCCTGGTGGACAGCATGGAGAATAACAGCGCCCTGTCCAGCTTCAGTCAGGCCCGTGGGTTCACTAGTGCTGCAGTATAACATCCCTTGTTGAGCAAAAACAGCATCACAAAGAATAACTAGATGGGTAATGTCTTGGTGGTTAAAATAAGGCACTTGAGATGTTGGGCAGACTATGATAATCAGCTGGAGCCGCCAGGCATCAGACTGACAGTTTTGAATAAGTAACCACAGACTGGAGTAGTGACTGAATAAGGAAATGCAATGGATTCACTGCAACAATCCTAGAAACGATGTATACAATTGTAGAGTGAAAGGTGTACAACATGCACACATTCAACATTTCAGCAAATATAGTCTGTCATTGTGTAAAGTACATTTCAGCAAATATAGTCTGTCATTGTGGAAAGTACAGTTCAGCAAATATAGTCTGTCATTGTGTAAAGTACAGGCCAGGCAGATTTTGAATAGTTATGGATTTTACTGTAGTCTGTGTGCAGTGCTGTGTGTGTGTGTGTGTGTGTGTGTGTGTGTGTGTGTGTGTGTGTGTGTAGTACTAGTAGCGCAGTTAAAGGAAAGTGGCTTTAGTATTGCCATCAGCTGCATTTTGAAAGTTAGTGTGCTATGATTGACTAAATGTTAATTGTGTACAGAGTAAATGTGCTTTCCACAATAAAGAGGAACTTTGACTAATTGTTTGATGGAGGTGTGTTGCTGTGTAAGACATGAGAGACAGTATTTATGGGTTTACACTTGGATAGAAAAGCTTTGGCTTTATAATGCTATGGCCATTATGGGATGGATCTTTTATACCTTGACACAAAACTAATAAACCATGGAAAAGCAGAAGGCTGTACAGCTTTCATTGATTAAAACTACAGTATTTGACTAGCTGACATGAACATCCAGGTGCTGATAAATCCACAACCAGGTCAACTCTGTTAGCTTCTTTGTGTCCTGACTTTCCCACATCCACGCAGTCTGCCACATCATGCCACTGAACTTGAAGTGCTCTGCCTTGCTTGGACAGATATCTTAAAGAATACAAGAGAGCACTTAACAAATCAGCCAAATCAGATTATTCCTCCCTTAGGAATCAAAATAATCCAAAAATCCTTTTCAACACAATATCCCACCTAACAAAATGTAACTGACTCACTTCATTCCAATAACTCTAAGCAGCAGTGACTTTATGATTTCAAAATACTCAAAAAAATTGTCTGCAAACAAATCTGTAGCTTCCTAAACCAAAATAACATCCAGGGAACCTTCCAGTCAGACTTCAGAGCCAATCATAGTACAGAATCAGCCCTAGTTAAAGTCTTCAGTGACCTCCTTATCTCATCTGATGATGCACATATATCAGTATTAATCCTATTGGGACTTAGTGCTGCCTTTGACACTATTGACCATGTCATCCTACTACACAGGCTTGAACACATGATAGGCAATCTACATTAGTTTGGTTCAAATCATACCTCTCTGGTCACTACCAGTTTGTACACCAAGGGAGCTCAGTGCTGGGGCCCCTGTTAGTCTCCCTCTACATGCTACCTAAAGTATGGTGTGGCCCAAGGCTCAGTGCCGGGGCCCCTGTTAGTCTCCCTCTACATGCTACCTAAAGTATGGTGTGGCCCAAGGCTCAGTGCCGGGGCCCCTGTTCTCCCTCTACATGCTACCTAAAGTATGGTGTGGCCCAAGGCTCAGTGCCGGGGCCCCTGTTAGTCTCCCTCTACATGCTACCTAAAGTATGGTGTGGCCCAAGGCTCAGTGCCGGGGCCCCTGTTAGTCTCCCTCTACATGCTACCTAAAGTATGGTGTGGCCCAAGGCTCAGTGCCGGGGCCCCTGTTAGTCTCCCTCTACATGCTCATAATGAACCATCATGCCACACCAAAGTTTAACACAAGAGTGAAAGACCTTGTGGTAATCATTGACCAGGACCTCTCTCTGAATAGTCATGACAACTATATTTAAAAAACATCCTTTATTATCTATGTAATATCGCTAAGGTTAGAAAGTTCCTATCCTTTGAGGATATGGAATAATTAATACATGCATTTATTACCTCCAGGCTTGATTACTGTAATGCTCTGTTCTCTGGGTGTAGGAATACCTGTATCAAAAGCCTACAGCTAATACAAAATGCCACAGCCCAAACACACACTAGGATTAAAAAATATGAACATATCTCTCCTATCCTCTCTTCCTTACACTGGCATCCTATTAAAAGTCAAACAGTTGAAAAGTTAAAATCTCCTCCTAACCCATAAAGCTAAGTACTTGTCCCTTACTGCCCTGCTAGACCCCCAAGATGCCAGTCTCCTAACTCTCACAAGGCCCCTGTTGCTCATGTGTGCTCCTTCTGTGAAGCGCATTCCTGACTTCCCCATCATCCATGCTGTTTGCCACATCATTCCTGACCAAATGAAAGCACATGCAGACAGGATTCATAACTGTCTACCTGTTCAGTTGAGTCCTGTTTGTAATGCACTTCATACCAGACTATTGTCTGTCCTTCATTTTCTTTTGGGTAAATGATCTCTATCTATCTATGCCTCAACTAGCAGCAGGCCAGTGGTGGTAATACCTTATTATACCACACGAGGTCGATGTACGGCATTCAGTAGAGGCACTATGTGGTTGTGGAAGCAGAACACCATTGATCATTGATCTTCATCATCACCATCATCATCATCATCATCATCAAACCTGTAAATGAAGGCGTTGAATGCAGCTCCCTACTTGTGTCTTTGAAGTCTTACTATGACCCACACTAACACACACACACACACGCGCACACACTCACCCAAATGCATAAACACACACACACACACACACAGAGACACAGACATGCACATGTGCATATACATAGGTATAAACACCCACAATCACACACACATACACATTACAGAACAGAACAAGTTTATGTGTGTGTCCAGAACAGAACAAGTTTATGTGTGTGTCCAGAACAGAACAAGTTTATGTGTGTGTCCAGAACAGAACAAGTTTATGTATGTGCTCAGAACAAGTTTATGTATGTGTCCAGAATAGAACAAGTTTATGTATGTGTCCAGAACAGAACAAGTTTATGTATGTGTCCAGAACAAGTTTATGTATGTGTCCAGAACAAGTTTATGTATGTGTCCAGAACAGAACAAGTTTATGTGTGTGTCCAGAACAAGTTTATGTATGTGTCCAGAACAAGTTTATGTATGTGTCCAGAACAAGTTTATGTGTGTGTCCAGAACAGAACAAGTTTATGTATGTGTCCAGAACAGAACAAGTTTATGTATGTGTCCAGAACAAGTTTATGTATGTGTCCAGAACAGAACAAGTTTATGTATGTGTCCAGAACAAGTTTATGTGTGTGTCCAGAACAAGTTTATGTGTGTGTCCAGAACAGAACAAGTTTATGTATGTGTCCAGAACAGAACAAGTTTATGTATGTGTCCAGAACAAGTTTATGACCAGCTTACTTCTTATTCTACAGCACTAACACTGGCTAAAATGTTCAGCAAGCTTGTTGTTTGCCGCAGGTCTCAATCGTAGCATAGCCTATACTCCAGATAGACAAATAGATTGGCTATGAATTTGTTAATTGCACTTTCCTTCTTTCTGTTGTTGTTATGGGGATCTCTTAGAAATATGTTATTGACTGTTTTACATCATAGGGCTTTTGAATAATGAATCAGTGACAGGAGTGGGAGTGAGGTTGTTTGTGGATATCTTCATTTGTGTGGTTCCTCACGGGTTCTCAAACTTGGTTGGGCCAGGGACCCCTCATGGAACCCCTCAAATGATAAGATTATAGGCATTTTTTTTGCAGACACTTTCGAACTTTTATTCTAAAACATATTTTGCTAATACCTTAACATTGTTTTACATAACTAATACTAACTAATATAAATTGTGCTTGCAGTTAACATTAATGCTTAGGGAAAGTGTTTGGACAGATTGATGTAATGTATCATGTGGGCTTATTGTCATCAGTCATGCCAGTGGGAGTAATGGGCTCAATGTGATTGGGTTCTATTCTGATCTCTAGTGTTTTTCTCCCCAAAAGACAAGTTTATACTTTGTAGCAAACTTTTTCATGGACCCCTTGGCAACGTGCTGCCGACCCCAGTTTGAGGACCAATGCCATAGGTAAGCACACCCGTGAGAATATCCATGAACAACCTCATGACCACCGAGTGTTATATTGCTTTTATACAAAAGTTCCATTGCCAACAAAGTTTTAAGAAACCGAATGATTTGCTGTTTGGTTTCATTTCTGTTTGTTCAACCTGGGAAAAACATCCCCTGGATATTGGCCCCACCCACCAGACACAGTGGCTTTACTCAGTTCTCTGATACTAGATCAATGTTCTGCTATTTTGGTTTGTCATTTCGCTAGCATAGCCCTCCCAAACAGCCCAAATAAGACACACTTGTCATTAACCTGCATCAACTCAGCCACAAACATGAGAGAGAGTCAAATGGATGCGAAAGCGGAGAGAACAGATCAGTCATGAGCCTTGTGCCTCCCTTCAGTCCTCATCTGGCATATGGTACATAAGACAATTTCCTCATGAAATCAATCCTTGTTAATAATATCTTATGTCTTTACAAGAGAAGCCTTGCCCTCGTGCTGTTAGTTGTATATGAGTTATGAACTTAATATGCTTTGGTTAGTAAGGGGCTTATAAGGCAGTAGTACAACAGGAACAGTTATTCTCCTTCAGTAATATTTAGAAAAGATGGTCTGTTCATAGGAAACAAAACATAAAAGCACAAGGGCCTAATAGTGTCCAAATAAGTCCCAGTTACATCCTCTTGATTGAGAATAACTGTTCTTGAGAATAACTGTTGGATTACCAACTTATAAGCCCCTTACTGAGCAAAGTATATTAAGATCATAATTCATAATAGTTTATATTAGAGAAACTCTAGTTAATGGTCTACTATGGGTAGAATAAGCTCATGCAGAATAAGGTATTAATAAATTACTTGTAATGGCTGTGGTACCCCAAGCTGCTCTAGGGCTAACTGCCACCGAATTCCTTAGGTAAGGTGGTGGAAGGCATGTACCTCACCAGGACTGTGTTAGGAGGGCTCTAGGACCTGGGGGAAGCACTCTGGGGACCAGAGAGGTCGGGAGAGGCGATTGCCACTTGCCAATCAGAAAACCCAGCTGAAAGCTGTGGAGTTCCAGTGAACAGCACACTGGGCTAGCATGCGAGCAGCCTGGAAAATTGTGGTTTCGAATCCTGGCTGCCACTGTTGTGCCCTTGAGCAAGGCACTTAACCCTAAGTTGCTCTAAGGGAGACTGGCCCTGATGTAATTGATAGTTGACAAATGTAAGTTGCTTTGGATAAAAATCTTTAAGATGAAGTGTGAGTCTTTAAGATGAAGTGTGAGTCTTTAAGACAAATGAGACAGGACAGGGCAAAAGTTGTGTAGGATCGCAAAAAAGTATTGAAGAGAGTTTTGTTGTCCTAAAAGTGGTTTTTGGTTTTGTCCCACAGGAAGTGTGAGGAGTGGAGTGGATTGTGAACAGCAAGTGGGCCCATCCACCCTCCTGTATAAGAAGTTTTGTGCTTTTCCATCTGAGTAATAGTGTTATGAGTTGTTGGTTAAAAAATAAAAGGGAACCTCCTTTCAAAATCACTCTCCTGGCATCCTTACAGCCAGGGTAGTTCACACTTGGTGGATAATGTGGGCATAGCGACCCAGCTCACCGAAGACGGTAATCATGGATCCAAGGCTAAAAGACATGTTGTCCACTGTCCTACAGACACAACAAACACTACAAAGAGCTTGTAGCTCCCCGTAGAAATGATGATATGTCAAGTCCAAGCCCAAATAAGCAGCTAAAACTTCATTTTCACCAGATAACTAAACAAGAGTTGGACAACGTTGTCGCTTCATTCATTGTCAAAGAAATGTTTCCCATGAATACTGTCAAATCTCCTACTTTCAGAAAAATACTCATAACAGGAGACAGACACCCATGGTCAGATCGTAGGACTTTCACACACCACCTGGATGAATGTTATGTGAAGATGGAGAGTGAATTAAAGAAAACTTTCGAGAGTTTTGTGTCAACCACTGCAGAGAAGCCATAACAGAAGCCTATTGGGAATCACTGTGTACTGCATCAATCCACTCAACTTTAATCATGAGAAAGAGAGCTGGCATCACATGCATATGATGTTCCACGCTTTGAAATGGAACAGATGTACTCAGCGTTTTGCCTTTCACATAGGATAACTGACACCATTACAGACAATGGGCCGAATTTTGTTAAAGCTTTTAAGATGTATGCACCCCCTCCCCTGACCCTGACGAGGAGGAGGATGACGAGCAAAGTGGAGTTTTCAAAGATGTGGAGGAGTTGCTTGGGACCACAGATGGACAGTTTTCTCTTTCTCCGCATTTTAAGCATAGGCTCAGTTTGACATCGACCGACGCCTGTCATCCAATGGTGACTCAAAATGCATGTACAGGAGCGCAGTGGTGAAGTGCACTGCTCTTTGGACAAAGGCAAGCAGTTCTACCTCGGCCTCTGAGACTGGCCATAAAATCTGTGGGAAAAAATTGGGTGTGCTACATCAACAAGGTGGAAGTCCTACCACAATGACCAGTCCCAAATCCTTGACATGCCGGCCCAAGATCTGAATGCGCTTTGTGATAGACTGGATAGCAGCACCCCGACAAAGTCAGAACATCACTTCCTAAAGGAATATTGCAGTGCTTTGAAATCACTGACAGTAGTGTTGGATGTCTTGCAAGGTGAAGATAACTGTTACTATGGTCGTCTTCTACCAACCCTGGAGACGCTGATGTCCAGGGCCCTGCCACTCTGAAATAGACTGTCGAGGATGACAGCAGGCCTACCGGGTGCAATTGTGCAGGCAAGCCAATTCTTAAGAGCCATTCTAAATTCTTAAGAGCCATTCTAAATTCTTAAGAGCCATTCTAAATTCTTCAGAGCCATTCTAAATTCTAAAGAGCCATTCTAAATTCTTCAGAGCCATTCTAAATGTTTGTAGCCCAGGCATATGAGAGACAAACTGCTGAGGATGGGAGTGGAGCCTGGCCTGGTGACCTGGATTACAGACTACCTCACGGAACGGCCCCAGTTTGCCAGACTGGGGACCTTACATCAGAGGTTGTGGTCAGCAGCACAGGTGCGCCGCAGGGAACTGTGCTCTCCCCTGTACTGTTTACCCTGTACACCACCGATTTCAGCTACAACTCAAGAGACTTGTCACATGCAGAAGTTTTCTGACGACACTGCAATCGTGGGGTGTATCAGGGATGGACAGGAGGGGGAGTACAGGTGCCTTGTGGAGGACTTCGTTAGGTGGTGCCGGGCTAATCAGCTGCAGCTGAACACCACCAAAACCAAGGAAATGGTGGTGGACTTCAGGAGAACCTACCCGTCGCTGGTGCCTGTCACGATTGATGGGGAGAATGTCGAGACAGTCTGCACTTACAAGTACCTGGGGGTCCACCTCGACAGTAAACTGGACTGGTCTACTAATTCAGACGCACTCTACATGAAAGGACAGAGCAGGCTCTACTTCCTCAGGAGGCTGAGGTCTTTCAGTGTCTGCAACAGACTCCTGCTGATGTTCTACCAGTCTGTTATGGCCAGTGTGCTCTTTATGCTGCTGTGGTATGTTTGGGTGGTAGCACTAGGAAGAGAGACATTGGACGTCTGGACAGACTGGTGAGGAAAGCAGGGTCTGTGGTGGGCATGGAGCTGGAGTCTCTAACACAATAGCCCAGAGGAGGACCCTGAGCAGGCTACACTCTATACTGGACAATGACCGTCACCCCCTACACAACATCTTCATAAATCAGAGGAGTTTGATCAGCAACAGACTTCGGTCCCTCTCCTGCAGGACAGACAGGCTGCGGAGGTCCTTTGTCCCCAGGGCCATCAGGTGTACAGAAGGAGCCAAGCATAATGACTGGACTGCGTGAGCCACACACACACTCACACTCATATTCCCTCCCTGGTGGTGACTATACTACTATGGACAACAATATACTGCAATACCCTGATAACTACTGCACTAAATGACTCTTTACAACTTTGGACAATCTTACTGGGTCATTGTAATCTATCTACCTGGA
>PYXC01002743.1:52500-67500 GCA_015244755.2 Tenualosa ilisha | reverse complement strand
TGGTATCTTGGGTGTGTGAGTGTTTGCTTGAGTGTGTGTGTGAGAACACTGGAGTGGTATCTTGGGTGTGTGAGTGTTTGCTTGAGTGTGTGTGTGTGTGAGAACACTGGAGTGGTATCTTGGGTGTGTGAGTGTTTGCTTGAGTGTGTGTGTGTGTGAGAACACTGGAGTGGTATCTTGGGTGTGTGAGTGTTTGCTTGAGTGTGTGTGTGAGAACACTGGAGTGGTATCTTGGGTGTGTGAGTGTTTGCTTGAGTGTGTGTGTGAGAAAACTGAAGTGGTATCTTGGGTGTGTGAGTGTTTGCTTGAGTGTGTGTGTGTGTGAGAACACTGGAGTGGTATCTTGGGTGTGTGAGTGTTTGCTTGAATGTGTGTGTGTGTGAGAACACTGGAGTGGTATCTTGGGTGTGTGAGTGTTTGCTTGAGTGTGTGTGTGTGTGAGTGAGTGTGTTTGAGTGTGTGCAGATAGATAGAGATTATTTATCCAGAAGGAAATTAAGGTGTCCAGTAGCCTATACACAATATGTATGCACACGCACACACACGCACACACACACACACACACATATATATATATACACACTTCAAAAATACATGGGAAGAAATCTGTGTGTGTGTGTGTGTGTGTATGAGAGAGAGTGGCATTACATTCCCCTTGTTGTTTTTGGACTAGTCATTCCTTCTCAATTTCATAAACGATATTAACACTGAACACTGACATAAATACTAACTGAATCAATCAGTGTGAGTTCTGCTGCAATGCAGTTGTTTGGTGCACTGACTGAACAGCTGATTGTGGGGTTGATCAAAGACACACTATTAGATTATGGAACATTAGATTATGGGACATTATTAGGTTTTGAAACGTAATCTCATCAGTGCTGCAGTAGATGCAGAGGGACTGGGAGGGAATGAATCCTCATCTACAGTAGACTGGACAGAAACGCCTCCTCATTGGCCCAAACACCTCCTCATTGACCCAAACGCTTCCTCATTGGCCCAAACACCTCCTCATGGGCCCAAACACCTCCTCATTGGCCCAAACGCTTCCTCATTGGCCCAAACACCTCCTCATTGACCCAAACACCTCCTCATGGGCCCAAACACCTCCTCATGGGCCCAAACACCTCCTCATTGGCCCAAACACCTCCTCATGCTCCCAAACGCATCCTCATTGGCCCAAATGCATGCTCATCAACTCATCAACTGGTGTGACAGAAACAACCTACAACTCAATGTCAACAAAACAAAAGAAATAACTGTAGACTTCAGGAAACAGCACCCGGCACACACCCCACTCACCATCAATGGCAGTACCTTGGAGTCTGTGAAATGCACAAAGTTTCTGGGAGTGCATATCACAGATGACCTCACATGGACCACCAACACCACCTCCCTGGTAAAGAAAGCACAGACACGCCTTCACTTTCTGCGCAGAGTGAGATGAGCTGACCTCCCCACTTCTGCACTCGCCACCTTCTACAGGGGTGCTACTGAGAGCATCCTTACCTGCAGCCTCTCCGTCTGGCACGGCAGTTGCTCAGCTGCGGACAAGAAGGCTCTACAGAGGGTGGTGAGGACTGCTGAAAAGATCATCAGATCACCCCAACCAGCCATTCAGAACTCATATACATCACACTGTTCCAAGAGAGCCATCAATATCATCAAGGACACCACCCACCCAGCACACAAACTGTTCTCCCTCTTACCATCCGGAAAGCTCTACCGCAGCATGCGGTGCCACACAAATAGACTGAGAAACAGCCTCTTCCCACAAGCCATCAGGCTAATCAACACAATGAAGAAGATTCCATGAACATTCCATGAATATGTTACTGACATCCATAAACAATCTCACACACACTGAGGTCCATGGTGCTTTCACACTTGCACTTTACTTAACTGCACCTTCACTTATTGCACCTTACATCTTGCACATTTCACTTTTTTCCATCTACACCAGCTACCAAGAAGAGCTACCTCGAACTTTCCTTTCCTTCTTGCTGGAAGCGTATATGTTTACCTGTATGTCGCATGTCTTATGTCTATTTATTGTGGATGACTGTGTGCACTTCATGTCCATGAGTGTAGCTGTGTGTTTTTTGCGTGCGTGTGTGTGTGTGTTTCTAGTTTAAATTGCACATTTGGTGTCTGGTGAAATGCTGTGTAATGCCTGTTCCATAGTGAATTGACAATAAAGTACACTTTGACTTTTTTGACTTTGACTCATTGGCCCACTGTACTTGCACTTGGAGATACATGCACAGAGGAAATGAAGAGCTGCGTTGCCATAGCGATACGCTGTGTCATGCTCATCAGTATCATCTGTTCATTCGCTACAATCAGTCTACTCACATGTTAAACAACACATGGCGGCACTTTAGAATCCCTGCTCACTAGGAGCCATTAATTATGCATCTTACCTTTGGTTTGAATTTGGGAGGAATAAACGCCTGCCTGTGGAGCAATGATTATGTCATCAGTGGACGCCACGTGTTGACCATATTTGCTGAAGAGAAGAAAGTCAACCTGTTCTCACACCAAGTCCTCTGAGTGCAGTTATTGAGTTCCATCCCCCCCTAAGCTGCATCTCATAAGCTACAGTGCTAACAGTTAGCAAACAGCTACCTTCAGTTAAGGAATCACCGGCTAACTGACTGATACTACGGATTACCTCATTTTGGGCAGGATTTTCCTCTTTTAATTAGCCACTGTCAAACAACAGTCATGGGATGGACTTTAGCCATTGTTTTCAGTCTCACACACACGCTAGCAACCCCATGAGAACAATGGGTTGGACCATACCAAGTCTTCTACATCTTTTCAGACATGTTTCAAATGACATGAAACAAGAAACCCCACATAGTCTTCCTGCTGGATGGTGGATATTCTTTGATAAATGGAACAATCCAACAATATAATATATAAACTAGTATTGGGAGTATATTTGACAATATAATATATAAACTAGTATTGGGAGTATATTTGACAATATAATATATAAACTAGTATTGGGAGTATATTTGACAATATAATATATAAACTAGTATTGGGAGTATATTTGACAATATAATATATAAACTAGTATTGGGAGTATATTTGTTGGATGTTTTGGATGTTATAACCACCATACAAATTATGCCTCTGCATGTTTGTGTGCGTGATGGTGAGTATCCAACTCATGATATTCATATAATCATCAATGTCTTCTGGACAACAGCTGTGTGTGTGTGTGTGTGTGTGTGTGAGAGAGAGAGAGTGAGCACTGTCTGTGCTGGGTCTAAAGCTCAGTGCTGAATAATTAATACCCCCCTTAAAAAGACCAGGTGTGGGCATGAATACTAACAATAACCCCCAACACACACACACACACACACACACACACACACACACACACACACACACACACACACACACACACACACACACACAGCTCAGGGCCAGTGCGGCTGTGTAACATTTATAAACACCACACACACACACACACTCTCATCCTAAGTGTCATCCTCCTCCTCACGCACGCTCACACTCCCTCACACACACACGCTCACTCACACATACTCACTCACACACACACACTCACGCACACACACTCACACACACGCACACTCACTTACACACACACACTCTCACACACACACACACTCACATACACACACACACACACACACACATACACACACACTTACTTACACACACTCTCACACACACACACACTCACTCACTCACACACATGCACACAGTCACTCACTCACACACACACACTCACTCATACACACTTACTCACACACACTCACACAAGATTGCACACACACACACACACTCACTCACACACACACACACACACACACTCACTGAGTACACATATGACTCAGTACTGATATAGACTATACTCAGTGCTGTGTTTTACTGCTGTGGTCTAGAGTGTCAATGCAGCAGTCTGTGTTCCTGTGCAGTTCTCTAGCGCTGTTCTCTAGAGTGTTGAGCTGTTTTCTAGTGCTGTTCAAGTGCAGTATTCGAGTACAGTGTTCTAGTGCTGGTTCTAGTGCAGTGTTCTGGTACAGTGTTCTAGCGCTGTGTCCTAGTTCTGTGTTCTAGAGTGTAAATGCAGTAATCTTATGCTGTGTTCTAGTGCTGTGTTCTAGTGCAGTGTTCTAGTGCTGTGTTCTAGAGTGTAAATGCAGTAATCGTATGCTGTGTTCTAGTGCAGTGTTCTAGTGCAGTGTTCTAGTACAGTGTTCTAGCGCTGTGTCCTAGTTCTGTGTTCTAGAGTGTAAATGCAGTAATCTTATGCTGTGTTCTAGGGCTATGTTCTAGTGCAGTGTTCTAGTGCTGTGTTCTAGAGTGTAAATGCAGTAATCTTATGCTGTGTTCTAGTGCTATGTTCTAGTGCAGTGTTCTAGTGCTGTGTTCTAGTGCAGTGTTCTAGTGCTGTGTTCTAGAGTGTAAATGCAGTAATCGTATGCTGTGTTCTAGTGCAGTGTTCTAGTGCTATGTTCTAGTGCTGTGTTCTAGTGCTGTGTTCTGGTACTGCGCTCTAGTGCTTGCTGTGTTCTAGAGTGTGAATGCGGTCCACTTCATAGTTCCTCACAGACTTTGGGCTATTCAGTATCACAGCAGGTTGGAACTTGTCTTGCTTTCTCTCTCTGTCGCTGCCCCTCTCTGCTCTGTAGGGAGGCTCTGCCTGCTTCAGGAGGGAATGTGTGGCCCCCTCTCTGCTCTGTAGGGAGGCTCTGCCTGCTTCAGGAGGGAATGTGTGGCCCCCTCTCTGCTCTGTAGGGAGGCTCTGCCTGCTTCAGGAGGGAATGTGTGGCCCCCTCTCTGCTCTGTAGGGAGGCTCTGCCTGCTTCAGGAGGGAATGTGTGGCCCCCTCTCTGCTCTGTAGGGAGGCTCTGCCTGCTTTCAGGAGGGAATGTGTGGCCCCCTCTCTGCTCTGTAGGGAGGCTCTGCCTGCTTCAGGAGGGAATGTGTGGCCAGCTGAAGAAACCTATGCAGTCCATGACATCAGTTACAGGAGAGATGTGTCTTGCAATATTTTTTGCTACCTTTTGGTGAGTACCATTAGGCACTACATTAGTGACAAGCAGACTCAACAGGACTCAAGTTCACTAACAGGAACCATTCAGGTTAAATATTTGCAGGTTGTTCATTAAAACTTCCAGTAAATGATCTTAACTTTATGATCATTTTAATGATAGCACTTATAATAGCTACAGAAAATCTGATCTGTGTGTTCCTCCCTTACATCTGCACCTAGCTCACATGCTAGTACCATGCAAATAGCATGTCTTTGCAAGCCAGCTGAGCGCATAGTAGCACAACTCTTGGATCAGTGCATCCCTAATTATTGCAACAAGATTTATTCTAAGTAGCATTCAAAGCATACTCTCGATTGACGCAATACCAGTGCAGTCGCAATGCATTGTGGTATTTGCAGTATTACTGGTGTATGCGAAACACCAACGGGCCAGTTCTGATAGACAGTAGACATTCTCAGAGGGGCCCTGAGTTTGACAGGTGTGCATTAGGTGGTCCTGAGAGAGAAGGTTACTGATATCCTCAGTCCTTCTGGATTGACCAGAGTCTCACAGGGCTTATTTTACAGTGCATAAGAGCTGTGAGTCATCAAGGACTGTGTGTGTGTGTGTGTGTGTGTGTGTGTCTGTTTTGTTTACTTTCAGAGAGTGTAGCCACCTGTCAATCAGAGGCCAAACCCATTAATCATTCTGCCAGGTGATCGCTCTCTCTCTCACTGTGTGTGTGTGTGTGTGTGTGTGTGTGTGTGAGAGAGAGAGAGAGAGAGACAGAATGAGAGCAGAAACACTCTGCCGGTACATTCTCATATTTATTCAGTGTGACTGTTCAGTTAGTGTGAGTAGTGCATGTCTGTGTGTGTGTGTGTGTGTGTGTGTGTGTGTGTGTGTGTGTGTGTGTGTGTGTCTGTGAGTCTGTGAGCGTGCGTCTGTCTATTTGTCAATTTGTGTGTGTGTGTGTGTGCATGCGTGTGTGTGTGTGTGCATGTGTGTGTGTGTATTTTACGCCTGGCTCACACAAAAACGTAACATAAACACAAATAGGTTGAAAATAAAACAAAATGATTTCAGACAAAAGACAAAAGGGAAAAGTAGTTTGAGGGAAACGAGTGTATCCATGCATATGGGTGGGAGTTAGTGAGTAGGGATGTGTGTAGGGTGTGGCTTAAAAAGGTTGTCGGTTAAGAATGAGAGAGGAGCGGAAGCTGCCGGAATGAATGAATGAATGAATGAATGAAACCTTTATTGCCCCAAGGGGAGTTTGTCTTGCACTCAGGAGCCATAAATAACATAAAACAAAACAGCACTTAAACATGCAGACTCACACGATATCATATCAGTATAAGACAATAGTTTGCCCAGTAAATACCTCTGAAAAAGGGGGGTTGTCTTATAGTCACTGACCATATGAAAATACTGAAAACGGCAGCAGTGTTTGTTTGTGTCTCAGTGGCCTGTAACTGCCACCCCAGATGAAGAGAAAAGAGACTGTCTTAAACAAACTCAAATGTAGCCTCGAGTGGCCTAAGAGAACAACTGATTTTACAGCTGTATCCCTGGACCCGGGATAATATTTGAATGCGCACAAAGCCGGCACTTCAGTATCTGATCATATTTGGGATACAGAAGTCTCCAATGCGGCGTGACTAAATGAGTCTTACCCAGCACCTAAACAGACTTTGAGGAGAAACAATCTTTTCAGTGGTGGTCTATGATTAAGCTCAGGAGGACTCATACAGATAAGCGTACTAAGAAACATTGAAAAGACAGTTGGAAATCAGTCAGACTGCAGTGGAAATGAGAGAATCAAATCACTGTTGTGTTTGAGAGTCTCACAATCAGGGCCAACTCCCCCTTTGCCACACAAGACTGTAGCCTCTACCTCTTTCTCTAGCATGTGTGTGTGTGTGTGTGTGTATGTGTGTGTGAGGTATTTGACCTGAGGTGTGAGGTGAAGTTGTAATGTTTATGTGCAGGAGTGTTTGTGTGTGTGTGTGTGTAAGAGTTTCATATCTCCTATTTGTATTTTTCTGCTGGTTCAGATGAGCACCGAGACTGCACTGGCCCTGAGACACTAGGGAGAGACTACCCTTACACACACACACACACACACACACACACATACACACACACACAGACATGCGCGTGCGTGCACTTGCGTGAGTGCTGGAGTGACCCTGAGAGAGAGAAGAGAGTCTCCTCACATCATCATCAGATACACACACACACACACACACACACACACATCATACACACACCCATGGACACACACACACACACACACACACACAAACGTTGTCTCCTTAAACAACCTCCTTACAGCATCATCAGATATACACATACACACACACATACCTTACACACACACACTCAAGCGCACACACACACACACACACACACACACACGTTAGTCTCTCCTCACATCATCACAGCCAAAATCAGCAGGAAGAAACATCAGTCCCAGTGACCCCACCACCCTCACACTCACAATGTTTCTGCTCAGGCAAGCACACACACACACACACAGACACACACACACACACACATTTCTTGATCTTTTTGCACTGTATGCAGTCAGTGAATGCATTTCTACAGTGATTACATTTTCGTTACATTCAGAATCACTCCAACACCAAAATGATGCATCTTTTATGTTCTGTTTGCAAAGGCTGACACACAGTTTGCCAGAAACGGAACTCTAATGTCCAAAACCTTAAATACAAAACAAAGAACAAAAACAAAGACAATAGCAGCAGCTCAGTGGCTACATAGATGATCATTCTTATACTTATGATTAAGAATAATTTAAAAAACCAGAAAAGGAAAAGTAGACAAACCATCTCTGATTCCAGTTGCAATTGGAGTCGACAGGTGTTGACAGACTGATGGTTTGTTGCACTTGGAGTTTTGGAAAAGTGAGTACAGACTGGACAAAAGCATGTTAGCTGCTGGAGAGATCTGTAGGCCTGTGCATCTGAACTGTAGGCCTGTGCATCTGATCTGTAGGCCTGTGCATCTGATCTGTAGGTCTGTGCATCTGATCTGTAGGCCTGTGCATCTGATCTGTAGGTCTGTGCATCTGATCTGTAGGTCTGTGCATCTGATCTGTAGGTCTGTGCATCTGATCTGTAGGTCTGTGCATCTGAACTGTAGGTCTGTGCATCTGATCTGTAGGTCTGTGCATCTGAACTGTAGGTCTGTGCATCTGATCTGTAGGTCTGCGCATCTGAACTGTAGGTCTGCGCATCTGATCTGTAGGTCTGTGCATCTGATCTGTAGGTCTGTGCATCTGAACTGTAGGTCTGTGCATCTGATCTGTAGGTCTGTGCATCTGAACTGCAGGCCTGTGCATCTGCAACAGTTCCTGAAATATTTCTATGGCTCATTCATTATCTAACCTAAAATGACACATCACTGTAAACGCTCAAATAGAATTGGTAAAGTAAACAGAAGGTTTTAAGTAAACTGGAAAGTAAATGGAAGTCAATGTCAGTGTATCCATGAAGTCATGGATTTGAAATACATGAAAATGAATGTAGTTTCAGAAACGCCATGACTTGTTAGTATTTTATTAAGTTAGTGTACTAAGACTGACTACATGTCCACTGTGTAGACAAAACACACGCTATTTTATTAAGTAGTGTATAAGACTGACTACATGTCACTGTGTAGACAAACACACGCTATTTTATTAAGTTAGTGTACTAAGACTGACTACATGTCCACTGTGTAGACAAACACACGCTATTTTATTAAGTTAGTGTACTAAGACTGACTACATGTCCACTGTGTAGACAAACACACGCTATTTTATTAAGTTAGTGTACTAAGACTGACTACATGTCCACTGTGTAGACAAAACACACGCTATTTTATTAAGTTAGTGTACTAAGACTGACTACATGTCCACTGTGTAGACAAAACACACGCTAATGTTTGGTAGAATGTTTGATTTGGAGCCGATTGTCTGTGTTGTGGTGTTAGTGTGTATGATTGTCTGTGTTGGTGGTGTTAGTGTGTATGATTGTCTGTGTTGGTGGTGTTAGTGTGTATGATTGTCTGTGTTGGTGGTGTTAGTGTGTATGATTGTCTGTGTTGGTGGTGTTAGTGTGTATGATTGTCTGTGTTGGTGGTGTTAGTGTGTATGATTGTCTGTGTTGGTGTGTTAGTGTGTATGATTGTCTGTGTTGGTGGTGTTAGTGTGTATGATTGTCTGTGTTTGGTGGTGTTAGTGGTGTATTAAGTGAAGTTTTTAGCATTTTGAAATGTATACTTAGTATTTTATTAACAGAATGTGCTTTTGATAAGAAAGCTGACTGTTTGGCTAATTGTGTGATGTGGGTGTTTCGAAACAGTATTTTATGTACAGGTTAATGCTTGTTAGCGATTGAAACAAACTGTAAGTGCAGAAGCTGCAGAGGCCATGAGTGTGAGATACAGCCGAGAAGTTCAGTTTTAGGCTCATTTTATTTGTCAGTTGACGTCCAGACACACGAGGCAACAGATAGCGCCGAGAGGTTCAGTTTTAGGCTAATGTTATTTGTCACATTTGCTGTTCAGATACGTGGGAACAAAAACCATGAGGGCGCTAGGCAACAACAACACACGTGGGCTGTGTGTGTCGCTGAAGTGAGACATCAAAACTCCCTTGGCAAGAGGTGAATGAAGGTGAAATGGGCTGGTTCAGTAGACTACCACACCAGGAGAGCAGGAGTGGGCGAGGGGAAAGACTCCAGCGGACAGAGCGGCAGAAAACAACTAAGCTTCTTTTAACAATATCTTTAGTTTTGCTCCAAAAACCCACACACACTTGGCACTGAACTCACTCGAGCCGTCGGCAAGACACACCCCAAATCTGAGTTCAGTCGGATGAGTTATACGTGGATAGACAGTGTGACACACAGGCGGATGTTCCTTGTATTAGACAGATGTTTAAACCCAGACAGAAGACTTCATGTTACATAAAGAACTGCATAGGCACTGTCCCAGTGGACAAGGTATCCAGGTTACCCCGACCAAAAACCCTGGATGATCTGGGAGGTCCAGAAGGAAAGGAACACCGCCTTCAGATCTGGCAACAGGGACCACTACAGCATGACCTGAGCCAACCTGAGGAGAGGCATCAGGGAGCCTGGGCGAACTACAGGGACCACTACAGCATGACCTGAGCCAACCTGAGGAGAGGCATCAGGGAGGCCTGGGCGGACTACAGGAGGAGAATTCAGGACCACTTGGTGAGTAACAACAGCTGGGAGGTGTGTCAGGGTGTCCAGCTTCTGACAAACTACAGGCCCAACCCTGGAGCTGCTGAAGGTGACCTTGCACTGGCAGAAGAGCTGAACATCTTCTTCACCCACTTAGAGGTCACACGCGGCCCACAGTAGCACCATCCTCACTCTGGAGGAGCATGAGGTGAGGTGCATCCTGCAAGCCGTCGACCCGTGGAAGGCGGCTGGTCATGATGCCATCCCTGGTCGTGTGCTGAGGATCTTCAACAGATCGACAGTCCCACCCTGCCTCAAGTCCTCCACTATAGTCCCCTTGTCCAAGTAGCGCCACATCTCCAGCCTAACTGACTGCAGACCAGTGGCACTCACCCATGTGGTGATGAAGTGCTTTGAGAAGCTGGTCCGTAGTCACATCACAGCAGTCCTGCCCCCCTGCCTTGACCCCCACCAGAGTGAAGAGTGCCTACAGAGTGAAACAATCCACGGAAGACGGCGTGGCTACAGCACTCCATGCTGCCTTATCCCTGGAGGAGCAAGGGAGCTGTGTGTGTGTGCGGATGCTTTTCCTGGATTGCAGCTCCGCATTCAACACCACCCTCGTGGACTGCAGCTCCGCATTCAACTCCACCCTCATGGACTGCAGCTCCGCATTCAACACCACCCTCGTGGACTGCAGCTCCGCATTCAACACCACCCTCGTGGACTGCAGCTCCGCATTCAACTCCACCCTCCCACACAAACTGGTGGTCAAGCTAAGAGACCTGTGGCCTCCTCATACCACATGCATGTGGATTGGCAGCTTCCTCAGTGGACTTGGGACATGCAAATCAAACCCAGGGTCAGAATGAACACACACACACACACACACACACACACACACACACACACACACACACACACACACATCAGAGCCGACTCCTCCATTGAGGAAAGGGAGGAAGATCCTCCTTAATTTTTTAAAGAAAGGAGAAATTGATTAAAAATCACAGATATTTAAAGATAAACATGCAAAAACATGTCAAAATTGCTGAAATCATTATATTTTTTCCTTTCAGAAACAGAAAAAAGTTACCAAAATATCATCCTCCCTCATTGACATCCATTATAAACACTCTGAACCCGGGCGATTCGCGGGCTCCTCTTTTAACATGGAGTGAATGGCTAAAAGGGAGGAACATCCTCCCTTTGGGCGGGGCAGTTCAAAATGCTCGTCTGTCATCAATCAGCCAATCGCCGGAGCCACATTTGTCAATGGGCCCAATCAGAATGAAAGGGGTTGACGGGGTGAAACGCAAGGTCTTGTGCTACTGTCATTGTCGACAGACCTGTCATTGGTGAAGGTGCGGACGGCGGAGTGTTTGAGCCTTTGTAGAGTTTTGCTTTGTTGTGTCAATAAAAAAGGATGGAAAAACGTTGTATTCGTGATGTTAAAACCCCATTTGACACACTGGAGGACGATGAGAAGGTGAAAATCAAAGAGGGGAGACCAGTTCCAAAAATTGACATTGAAAAACCGAATGATAAGGCCAGTGTTAATGATAACACCACATGGTATCAAAGATACCCATGGCTAACTGCTAGTGTTACCACTAGTTGTCTATGCTGGCCTTGCCTATTGGTAGGGAAATCTCAAACACGGCCTGTGCAGGGATTTAGTGACCTTAAAAATTTGGACGGGGCCACCAAGCGTCACGACAAGTGCAACTACCATGTTGGTGCAGCTATTTGTGTAAATTTGCTATAGGTAGCGTGCCCGTTGATCAACTTGTGGACGAGGGTGCCCAGTTGCAAGTGGCACAGCACAATGCTAAAGCGCGTCGTAACGGGGATACACTGAAGCGTTTGATTGATGCTACGGCATATTTGGGCGTGCAGGAGCTGGCATTTAGGGGACGGGATGAAGGACCAAATTCAGATGACAAGGGCAACTATGGGAGTTTGCAGAGCAGCTGCAGTCTTCTGGTGTTTCAAAATCATTTCTGCCACTTTCACAGTGTTGCAGTGTAAAGCACAAAAGACAACTGACATCACCACAAACAAACTCATTGCACTGTATGGTATTTCCCATGCTGACGTGTGTCCTCAAAAAACAAATTAGTTTTATTGACCACCTCTCTCTCTCTCAACCATCCACCCATCCCATCTACTCCCATTTACCCGCTCATTCACCCACCTGACCACCTTACCCCCCGTCCTCCCCTATTTCTGTGACCACCAGTCGCCACTGGCACGCACATATCAGGACTCAGGACATGCAAGTCAAACCCAGGGTCAAACTAAACACACACACACACACACACACATATATCAGGACTCGGGACATGCAAGTCAAACCCAGGGTCAAACTAAACACACACACACACACACACACACATATATCAGGACTCAGGACATGCAAGTCAAACCCAGGGTCAAACTAAACACACACACACACACATATCAGCACTCAGGACATGCAAGTCAAACCCAGGGTCAAACTAAACACACACACACACACACATATATCAGCACTCAGGACATGCAAGTCAAACCCAGGGTCAAACTAAACACACACACACACACACATATATCAAGACTTGGGACATGCAAGTCAAACTCACAGTCAAACTGAACACACACACACGTGCGCACTCACACAGAAATCAGGACTCGGGACATGCAAGTCAAACCCAGGGTCAAAGTGAAGTGTTGTTTGGGGAAGAGGCATTATGACGCATTCAGTGTGTGTGTGTGTGCATGAGTCAAGTGAAGATGATGATGCATCATGCTTGTGTGCATGTGTGTGTGTGTGTGTGACTCACCAGGATGTGAGCATGCTATGGAGTTTTATATCTGAATGTGTAAATATGCAAACATGCAGTCAGTGTGTATGCAGGAACCTTGAGTAGTTCAAACCATTGCCTTTCCATATGCAAGAACTATTACTGTGCCAAATGCAGGAACCATAGGGAGTCTAAGTCACGCCCGTGTACTTCCCGTCCATGGGACCCAACTTTACAAAACGAAATGAAAAATATGAACAGGAGTCAATCAAAACAAAAATGATTTTCTGGTCCCCTTTGAGATGTACCATGAATTTCACATATTGAAAGATAATTTTCCACATTGAGAGAACTATTTTTTGACAGACTTTGAGAGATATGTTAGGTTTCATGTGAGGCCACTCAGCAGACTACACTCTCATCTGGTTTAATAAACATCACCATCAACGATAAGGTTAGCTGCCATGCTAACTGTTTTAGCATGCTACCTGCTAGCAGCTCATGAGCGCTTAAATGGAAAGATGCTCCTTACCTGATGTGTGTTATCCTGTGACTCTATTCAGCCCTGTGGCCTTCTGGTCTTTTCATCACAAAGAGAAGTGCAAAGTGAAGACCTGTTGCTGACATGCTTGTGAATCACGATAAGAACAGCGTTATCTCCAGTGATGTCACACATGCGACTGGCAGGCTGTACTCATTGGGCCCTATCATGCCGCGGCGCACTGTGCATTCGCGACATGCGCATGGTGTCATTACTATTCTGTGCCAGCGCATTGTTCATTTTTTCCGGCAAAAAATCACGTTGTCTAGATAGCAGATGACACTGCGCCGTCACGGGTGTGTCAGCGAAAAGAAGAGGTGTGGTCTGGCGCAAAGCGTGCCAGATGCTATTATAAGGACGCAAAAATGAAATCCGCCAGTGACCAACAAAACACACACACAACACAGATAAAGACATCTTTACCAAGCTGAGAAATACCCACACACAAACACACACACACACACATACACACACACACACACAACACAGATACTGATAGAGACATCTTTATCAAGCTGAGAAACACACACACACACACACACACACACACACACACACACATACACACATACAACACAGATACAGATGGAGACATCTTTACCAAGCTGAGAAATACCCACACACAAACATACACACACACACACACACACACACATACACACCCAAAACACAGATACAGATAGAGACATCTTTACCAAGCTGAGAAACACACACATACACACACACACACACACACACAACACAGATACAGACAGAGACACCTTTACCAAGCTGAGAAACACACGCACACACACACACACACACACACACACATACACACACACAACACAGATACAGATACAGATAGAGACATCTTTACCAAGCTGAGAAACACACACACACAACACAGATACAGATAGAGACATCTTTACCAAGCTGAGAAACACACACACACACACACACACACACACACACACACACACACACACACACAACACACAACACAAATACAGATAGAGACATCTTTACCAGGCTGAGAAACACACACACACAACACAGATACAGATAGAGACATCTTTACCAAGCTGAGAAACACACACACACACACACACACACACACACACAACACAGATACAGATAGAGACATCTTTATCAAGCTGAGAAACACACACACACACACACATACACACCCACAACAGATACAGATAGAGACATCTTTACCAAGCTGAGAAACACACACACACACACACCCACCACCCAGATACAGATAGAGACATCTTTACCAAGCTGAGAAACACACACACACACACACACACACACACACACACACACACACACACACACACACACAACACAGATACAGATAGAGACATCTTTGCCAAGCTGAGAAACACACACACACACACACACACACACACACAAAACACAGATACAGATAGACACATCTTTACCAAGCT
>PYXC01002743.1:37500-45000 GCA_015244755.2 Tenualosa ilisha | reverse complement strand
AATGATGGATAGATCACAGAGAGGAACGGCAGAGGAAAAGCAGTGCTTAGAAGAACCCACACATGACAAATGACAACAGTACAGTCCCTGCTGACACACACACACTCACACACACACAACAGTACAGTCCCTGCTGACACACACACACTCACACACACACAACAGTACAGTCCCTGCTGACACACACACATACACACACGCTCACACACACACAGCAGTACAGTCCCTGCTGACACACACACATAAACACATACACACACAGCAGTACAGTCCCTGCTGACACACACACATAAACACATACACACACAACAGTGCAGTCCCTGCTGAGGAGTCAGTGCAGCACTGCACTATGAATGGCAAAAACAAACAAACACACACACACACACACACACACACACAATCAGTATCTTGCATGGTGCTGATCTGTAGCTAGAGAGACATACACACTCCAGCACACCTCAGGATGAGCTAAATAACCTCATACCCTTAAGCTCAGACACACACACACACACACACACAAATTCAAAATCATTGTATGCATTCAAAATCATTCCTTCAAGTGAGGGCCTCTGAAATGCAGTAGTTTAGTCCAAATGAACTGAACTGAATCCACACGGACACGGATGAACGTTCATGACTGTTGAATTCACTACACAGAAACAGTTCGTTCATTTTTATGAATGGTGTCATTGAGAGTCATTCAGTTACTGTTATGTGAGTTGGCATTATATGGGATGCAGTCAACATGGCAACTTGACATTAACCAGGATAACATTACCAGATGATTTCTTTGTCGTGACAACATGCCACAGCCTACCAAGAAAACACAACTTGTTTCTTGACAACTTGACATGATGGCCTGACTGTCGTCATGGTCTCCTGACGGACGATGGTCCAGAGCTGTCATGATATGATCACTTTAACTCAGAGCACTGAATTATCTCTCTGTGATATTAATAACATGTGGTACATTAATAACAGTACATTTCCTTTCATCACTTCAGCACAGATCTAAAAGTGCAGCAGTAAGATGTTAGTGTGACTCTGCTCATGGGAGCTTTCACTCCTCTGCAAAACCACACGGAAGTCAACTGCACTCTTATGAATTTCACTATGGTCAGACAAGACAAGAGGGTTCCAGTTTCTAAGCCATTTTTCTTTTCTCTCTCTTTTCTCTCTCTACCACCGGACTGTGATCAGAGACCCTATTGGTAGGACAAGACAACCTCTAAACATAACTGATTTGAAGCAGCTATAGAACCTTCCAGTCTTCTTAGAGATGATACGTTATACAGGACAGCCGTAGCCTACGGTTCAGGGCTTCAGACCTGGGAACCCAAGGGTTGCCGGTTCGATCCCTGACCAGTGGACCATGGGCCCATAAGCATGGCACCTAACTGCTCCCTGCCCTGGGTTAGTGTGTGTTTCACTGTGTGTGTGTGTGTGTCAGCAATTCACCATTGGGACAATGCAGACACCAAACTCCTTGTGTGTGTAGAATACACTTAGCCAATGAGATGCATTCTCAGTATGAATGACAGAAAGTTCACTGCTGATAATGGTGTTATGATAAGAACGTAGATAACAGTAGCCTGTTACAGACAGGCGGACAACACACACACACACACACACACACAGCAGTGGTCTGTAACACAAGAAAAGGAAGACTACACAACACAGTACGAAAGGCACACATACCACACACACACACCCTCATACACACACAAACACACACACTCAGAAACGCACACACTGACACATACACACACACACACATGCACACAGAACCTAGTCATGGCCCCAAGGAAACTTTTTTTTTGATCAGAGGTAAAATGGCGGAGAGCAGGAATGATTTCAATGTGTGTGTGTGTTTGCATGCATGCGTGTACTGTAGTAGCATAGTGTTTGTGTGTACTGTAGTGTGTGTGTGTGTGTGTACTGTAGAGCATGTGTGTGTGTGTATGTAGTATAGAGAGAGTGTGTGTAGTGTAGAGTGTGTGTTGTGTGCGTGCGTGTGTGTGTACTGTAGTGTGCGCAGTATATTATGTGTGTGTTAGCTTGGATTTGAGGATGGTGATGGTGTGTAGTGATAGTGAGTATGTTTGATATCAAATGGAAGAAGGGTGCATAGACAGGGTGCATAACAGCATAAGGCTGCCTCATTGTGCCCTGTGTTGGCAGTGGGCTGCACTAACATGCTTTAGTCTTCCAACCTTTGGGACCTGGCTGGGCCGTACATTTGGAGCATGTCTCAGTGCCTCTGTGCGAAGCCATTAAGTGATTTAAAATGAGTAGCAGCTCTTCAAAATCAATCCTTTGGGGTCAGATTGGAGAATTAGTGGCCTAATTTAACCTTAAACATAGTTGGTGCACATTTTCAGCTTTGATCGCTGTCATGTGAGAAGATAGCACTCTGCAGTCTATCCTTTCACGTTTCAGCTTTCCTTCCAAGAAAACCGACTCCGAGCGTTAAAATACCAAGTGTGTGAGTCTGTGCCAGCTGATGTTCACTGCTGCACCTGAATGCAGAAGCGCTGACATTCTTTTCAACACCGCTACTCATAAACACTGTAAAGCAAGTGTCAGAAACCCAGACAAACGCCTTAAAGTGAGGACATCATTTCTAGGTCTGGCCAGAGGGCTGGAAAATCGGACTGTCCGGACAAATGGCCACCCTAAGGCTGAAGCTGAGCTGCTGTCGCTGGTTTCCTTTGACCTGAGTCCCTTTGAGAGGGTGGCAGTCTTTAGACTTTGCTTCTAATTTATAATTACCTCAGTTTTGTCAGCATTTAGCTGGAGAAAGTTTTGTGACATCCGAGTCATTAATTTGGTCAGGACGCCAAAAGAGAGATTCCAGGGGACCCTGACAGTGAGGTGACAGTGCTACACAGAGTTATGTGTCGTTGGCATAGTTCTGATAACAGATGGAATAGTTCCTGATAAGTTGTCCAAGTGGGAACATGTACAGATTAAATAGTAGAGGCCCAAGAATTTCATCCTTAAGGGACACCGCAGGTTAATGACATTGTAGTCGCTGTACAGTTGCCCATAGACATCCTATCTTGTATGTAGGATATTTACCAGCTGATAACTATTCCAGAGAGACCAACTCAGTGTTGAAGTCGCTGCAGTGAACTACTGTGGTCGACAGTGTCGAAAGCTGCAGCTGAGGTATAGTAACGTCAGGACAGAGGTTTTGCCAGCATGATTATTAAGCCAAATGTCATTTACAACTTTCATGAGAGCTGCCTCGTTAAAGACTACGCAACACAGGACAACAGATGCTATGGTTAAAGACTACGCAACACAGGACAACAGATGCTATGGTTAAAGACTACGCAACACAGGACAACAGATGCTATGGTTAAAGACTACGCAACACAGGACAACAGATGCTATGGTTTTCATGAAAGCCGGACTGAAAACAATCATAGCAACTGTGTGAGGTCAGATATTTGATTAAAAACGAATGATTCTGCTGATTAAAGGTACCTGTTTGACACCTGCTATTTTAAGGAAGGAAATGTGGCGGTTTGTAGAGATGTGCTGATTATCTGAAGTACACCAGCAGCGATCACAGAGATGACAGATTTGAAAAAGTTAGTGGGCAGGGTGTCCAATTCATTAGTGAAAGAGCTGAGACTTTGTGTAGTTTTCTCAGGAGTAGCTTTGTAATTGGCATTTGGGATGCTGGGCCATGATCAGCTGAGATGTTATATTAGTTCTTATTTGATCAACTTGTGTATTTGAGCAACTCATTGTATTTGTCATCTGATAGGATTTGTGGAGAAATAAGACTTTGTTTTGTGTGTTTCAGGATTAGATTTGCACAGCATCTCTTTATGGTCTTGATAGTCAATGTTGAGTTTGGATTTGTGCCATTTTCTCTCTGTCCTCCTTCATTCTCTTATGGAGCCTCACTCCAGATGCAGGGAGCCTTTTGTTTGCCAGTGACTTATTCAGTTTGATGGTGGCAAGATCATGCATAATGTGGGTCATTTTTTAATTTAAATTGTTCAGTAGTGACGCTACCTGTGGTTTCGTACTTTTCTATTGACGGTTTATGGTTGCATTGGCTAACGCAGGTAAAAGTTTGCTGCAACTTAGATAATCCAAATGAGTTACATGCCCTGCGCTATGTGCATTACAGCAAACAAACCTAGTTGTCCAACGTTGTTAACTCACAACTTAGATAATCCAAATGAGTTACATGCCCTGCGCTATGTGCATTACAGCAAACAAACCTAGTTGTCCAAATGAGTTACATGCCCTGCGCTATGTGCATTACAGCAAACAAACCTAGTTGTCCAAATGAGTTACATGCCCTGCGCTATGTGCATTACAGCAAACAAACCTAGTTGTCCAAATGAGTTACATGCCCTGCGCTATGTGCATTACAGCAAACAAACCTAGTTGTCCAAATGAGTTACATGCCCTGCGCTATGTGCATTACAGCAAACAAACCTAGTTGTCCAAATGAGTTACATGCCCTGCGCTATGTGCATTACAGCAAACAAACCTAGTTGTCCAAATGAGTTACATGCCCTGCGCTATGTGCATTACAGCAAACAAACCTAGTTGTCCAAATGAGTTACATGCCCTGCGCTATGTGCATTACAGCAAACAAACCTAGTTGTCCAAATGAGTTACATGCCCTGCGCTATGTGCATTACAGCAAACAAACCTAGTTGTCCAAATGAGTTACATGCCCTGCGCTATGTGCATTACAGCAAACAAACCTAGTTGTCCAAATGAGTTACATGCCCTGCGCTATGTGCATTACAGCAAACAAACCTAGTTGTCCAAATGAGTTACATGCCCTGCGCTATGTGCATTACAGCAAACAAACCTAGTTGTCCAACGTTGTTAACTCACAGCAGAGAGATGTAACGGCCGTAAATCATACGCACATACAGCTAGCACGGAACGTTAGCATTGTTAGCATAGCAGACGGATTTGTTCAGCCAGAGTGCCCAAAGTTTGACAGCAAGTGTCCACAGATGATGATGATGAGTTCATAGACATGATGTCTTCAACATACCAACATACTAAACATGAGAAGCGATAGCATCACAGTGGTAGTAAACTCATTTTCCCTTTGTTCTGTCTTATTAATATTGGCACTTTAAACACCTGTGTCTCTGTGGCGTGACGGTCAGTATTATTGGCTGCATTTTAAAATTGTCTGTTGCAACTGCTTTTTCCGTGGAAGATCACAAAAGAGCCGTCTGGCACAAAGTAGCAGTAGAGGTCTGTGCCTAGTAATGATGGATCATGTACTTTACGATTGATCTTAAAGGTGTCCTGCCATACATCTATATGCCGTTTCAGATTTTTCAGATTGTTCTCGGAGGTCTCCAAAGATGGTACGTAACTTTAGTTGGGCTGAAAACGGTCCAGGGAGACCCTAACAACACTACATGCAGCCTATTCTAAACAAGAGTAAAGAGCCTCGCGTTTCCGCCTATGATAATGAGCTGTGATCTGATTCGCTGCTGTAGTCAGCGTTGCAAGGCATGTCGAGTGAACAGACTATTTGCATGTTCACTAATGTCAGAATTGCAAGGGACAAAGAACTAAAAGTGTTGGAATATTACATTTCAGAGGAAATGAAGGATGACAGACTATGATAAGAACATCCACCAGTTGCTTGGAGAACAGACACTTTGCAACGGTAAGCTTGTAATGTGTAGGGTTTTACACAAGCCAGCATAACCACATAACTGCTTTGTTGTTGCAAGGTTACTGTTACAACCACAGGTTAACACTTATGAAGCCCGTTGTATTCGTCAAAGTTGACAAGTCATCCTTTTCTAAATGTGCTGGACACAGGAATGATAAGGGACGTCTCCAAAAATTCCCTGCAGCCGTTTGTCCCTGTTATTCAGCATTCTAAAAATGAGACGTTGCTGTTCTGCCTGTTATCTGTTTCACGAATATTCAGTGATCTTGCATAGTTAGGATGTTGTGGGGCGGGCACTAATCAAACACAGGAGAGCATGGATTGGGTGATAATACATTCACCATCTACCAATGGCTGAAGCTTGGTCTATCTTGTGTCAACTTGATCAACTCGATTCAACCTTTCAAATTTAGCTGATTTCTCAGTTTATTTCCTTCCCTTGGCTGTTGCAGTCAGTGAAGATTTTATTAAGATTTTATTTTCACACGCACCATATAACTCAAACTCGTATAGACCTATCATATTTCAAAAACAACAGGCAGCTTGTGTGGCAGGGCACCTGTAAGAATGTTCCTTTGGCTTACCAAAAGCTTGTTGAGGTGCAGCCCCTACATGCGATGTGCAAGAGCTTGTGATGTCTTATCTCACCGTTTGAAGCGTTTCCTCCACGTCAGATGTTCCACAGAGAGCACAGCTGACTTGCACTGTGTCTCTTCAGGGGAAGGACGGCCAAACACCTACAACAGACTTGCTTGGAGACACTGGCTCAGCAGCCTCCATTCCCCCAGAAAATGTTTACCGCCAGTATTTGGTACAGGCGCCTCTCTCAGAGCCAGCAGTGCATTTGGTGAGCCGTAGTAAAAAGCCTGTTCCTGTCCGAGGATGTCTTACCTTTACTGCCACATACTACAACACAAGTTTTACTTTGTGCCTGATGGAACATTTCTGCTAAGAATGGACTCTGCTCTGCGTCTTCAGACTGGAGATGGACACGTTGCGCCATCTGCCTTGCCAGCAGTGGGTTAAACTACCGTGAACAGGACTGATGCACCAAGCATTGCTGCTGGATTTGGATACAAAGTAAGAGTGTGCTCAGTTCGTTTCAGCTGTGTTTTCTGGCTGACAGAGATCAAGCTTTGCAGTAGCTCTGTGTATGATCTTGAGTTTGCTCCTTACCTGCGGCCTTGTTGATGCCAGCTTATGTTCAGCCATCATATTTTGTAGCAAGGTTGCTAGAATTGCCTTTTCAGTTGACATCAAAGCTATTCCTAACAAGAGGGGAATATGTGGTGTAGTGAAGTGTTCATCCCTGTCATGTGGTGGCGCTATGCAAATGTGTTCCATACATCCCTATGTGTAAATGGAGAAGAAGAGTAAGTAGACTAGATTAGAGTAAAGAAACATTGTTACCTCCTGCCTCAATTTTAATTCCTGTATTACACACCAGTGGTCATACACAGAAGTCTGTAGACCACTAGTAAATCTGCAAGAGTTTTTACGATGTTCTTAAACAACGATGGTTTTGGGAAATGGCCAGAGAATCTTAAGATGTTCTTAAGCGGGACTTTACAAATTACTTATGCTTGAGATGCCTTTGCAGGAGGTTCTCCTGAGTTTCATAGGCCAAGTCTATTCCTAATAAATTCTTCAACACAGGCAGAATAGTTTAGTAAATATGTGAATTTGTGCTTGGTCACAGTGTCTGCAAAATCTCTTAACCTCTATTTGCTCTCCAAGATTATAAGAACAGGTGGACAGAATCCATTTTGGGGTCTTGTGTTTCTGACGAGTTGAGTTTTCAGAGACACTGATTTATT